>DWJK01005319.1:0-11252 GCA_018248815.1 Croniades pieria auraria
TTAAATATCACTTGCTATTGTATTTGTGCCCGGTGCATGGCAATAGGCTCACCACCTATTCCATAGTGGGACGTAAATGTAACTGGTGAAACGTGGGAGTGTTCTACACTCCTCTGCCTACCTCTTCGGGGATAACAGGCATGATGTTACGTTATAGTAAAAAAATGAAATTGCAATGTCTCCCACAAATCTGTCAATACTATTGTAGGTATGCATTATTTAAGGTTTTGTTATTTAATTTTTTTTAATATCAATATTCAATAGGAAATTATTACAAAAAATTTACATATTACATAAAACATGTTTTGGTCACAATGCTATATTTCATTAAATAGTCCAATGAAGTCATGTGATATGACAAATCTATTGCAGGTTCGTGGTAAAAGACTACAACTTCACACAGATCGTCATGTCGAAGGAATTCGAGGTACTCGAACAGAAGCTGATGGTGGAGGTGATCCGGCGAAACCAGGTGCCTCCGCAGAAGGCGTCCACGCAACATAACTTAGACTGCGACGACGAGATCATAGGTATTATTATTATCCTATATTATTTACTTGAAGTTATATGTTTCTGATCTGCTTGAACATACTCAGGGCGAAGCTATATTATGAGAGGTCAGTTAGTGTACATAATTGGAGCGAGACAAAATATTTTTAGATTAAAATAACTAACTTTGTACGTGTACGTGCGCGCGTGTGCGCGTGTGTGTGCGTGCGGGCAGGCACGACGCTGGAGCAGGACATGTGCGTGTTCCTGTCGGCGGGCGGCGGCGGCGCGGAGCTGGCCGACGTGCAGCTGCGCGTGGGCAGCGCGCTGCGGCCGGCGCACCGCTCGGTGCTGGCGGCGCGCGCCTCCTACTTCGAGGCCATGTTCCGCTCCTTCTCGCCGCACGACAACATCGTCAACGTGACTAGTCCTTCTTATTTATAATTTTCGTAACTCAACGGGCCGTCTATTACGCCCTGGCAACCGTGATGGTGAACCGCAAAATGGTGATATATGCGAAATAACTGGCACCGGTTGAAACCGAGGAGCTGAAGATCGGGCTTAGTAACGTGTTATTGAAGAAGCCCACGTCCGGCATGATACGAACGTGGGCTGATAATAAACGATTGGATGGCTACGTTCCTTTTAATAAATTATGCTGCTAAATGAAGAAAATTAAAGGAATGTTAATTTTACCTTTTCCTTAGATTCAAATCTGTGACACCGTACCGTCAGAAGAGGCATTCGATTCCTTGCTGAGGTATATCTACTACGGAGACACCAATATGCCAACCGAGGACTCGCTGTACTTGTTCCAAGCGCCCATATATTACGGTATCCATTTATACACGGTAATTTTGTCTAGTAATAAGTCAATTTTATTTTGTTGAAAAGATTTTAGTGGTTATACTTCCACGTGAAATGACGATAAAATCAATATTTAAAAATTCTGATATAGCAACAGTAATGACAAAATTGTGTACACATTTTATACTTATGCATTCGAAGTATTTTTAACAAAATTTGAACATTTAAGGATCAACAATTCAGTTTAGATTTGTGTTACAATTTATCACGTGTTTAGTTAACCGCTAAACACGTTCATCGAATATCCATGTCGAGGGGACTTAATGAAGTTTACGTTTCTTTCCCTCCATCATTAAGACTATTGTAAGGCCAGTCTGGTCCAAAGTTTTCAAAAATTTCTTCCATTCTTTGAAATTAGAATGTGTGACGTAAACGTAACCATTGAAATGTGGGAGTGTGCTACACCCCTCTGCCTACCGTTTCGGGGATTACAGGTATGATCTTAAGTTTTTTTGTACTCCTATGTATATTCTACTGAATAGTAGGGTGGGTATCTTGCAAAATTAAAAAAATTCACGCCTACATACTTTCTACCGATCTTTGTTATCCAGGCTTCACGAACAACCGGCTGCAAGTGTTCTGCAAACACAACCTGCAGAGCAACGTGTCGCCGGACAACGTGCTGGCCATCCTGCAGGCGGCCGACCGCATGCGCACCGCCGACATTAAGGAATACGCGCTCAAGATGATCGTGCACCACTTCAGCCTCGTGCGTACTCATCCCCACTTATTACATTTTTTTAGATATACTGCCTACATCCTAATAAAAGAAAAATAATAATCGACCCATTTATCATTCCACTTATAAAATATGAGTCTCCTCTCATATTGAGAGGGTTAAGATTATAGTCACACCTATATAATAGTGAAGTAGCCTACACTCTACTTCATTATTATTATTATTATTCTGTAATTGGGACCGTTTCAAACATTTATAAGTTCTGGCATAGTTCCTGAAATTTCAAGGAGAATTTAATTTGTTCTTCTTTCATTATAAAATGGTTTATTATGATTAAGTTACGTATAATAATTGTTGGATTCCTGACTCATCTCGGACCTTTTCTTTTAACAAAAGCTTATACATATGTATATATAAGTTAAGTCTTTGTTAATGAAATCTAGTTATCGTAGTTAGGCCTAGGCACTATCTGCTGTAATAATGATACTTGATGTTCACAAACTACCAATACTGAGAAACCATTTTATGTGTATGTGAGGCGGTAGACACAATAAAGTAAATAGACGGAACAATCTATAACAATGCTAAAACCGATATGCTTTATTCCTTAGGTGGCCCGTCAAGATGCAATCAAAAATTTAGCGCAACCCTTACTAGTCGATATCGTTACTGCACTGGCTGAAGAGTCTCAGTGCGACACGCCGCTGCCCCCGTCTCAGCCCAGGTCCCTGCCATCGTCCTCCTCGGCTGACACACTATCTGATGACCCCGAGTATCTTCGCCACAAGTCGTTTAAATCCTAGTATTCAATAAATCGCAACATAGAAGATTTTCGCTGAACATCTCGAATATAATTAATATTTGTAGTTTCTGGAACCTTCTTTAGGTAGCTACTTAGAATATTTAATGGAAAAACATAGCACTTTAATTATTCTCTACCTAAGAGGTAAGATATACATTAAAAATAAAGTTTTCTTGTCATAGCAATGCACATTGTCGAGACATTAGATAGAGAAGATTTTTTGTCCAGTCAAGATTGAAAGACTTATGGATATAAAAATATTCCACACATGTAATATTTGTAGATGCACCAACGTTAAATGCATTAGATCTTTAAGCTGCTATTTCACTGAAGAACAATTTCACTTCCAGGAATAGTTGGTAATTAATGTTCTTACAACTAACATCCTGTGTCCATAAGTCAAAAAGCAGTATCTGAAGAAGAGTGAGTTTCGAGCGAATATATAAAAAATATAACCAAATGTCACCCATTTGCCAATTTTTGAGGATTATTTAAAATTGTTATAACAGCTTCAAAAATATTTATAAACATAATACATATTTGTTTGGTTTAAGATTTAGTAGTATCAATATTTTTGCCTTTTGTCTTTATCACGGTTTCTTGTAAAATTAGCCATCTTAAAATTATATAATTTCACTCTAATACTTTATATACACTTTTTCGTCTATAAAAATATGTATAAGAAACAAGTAAACCCCAAAAAAATGCATTTCTCTGTAATTTTATTGTGTTTTGGCCAGACACTATGTCAAAATTTAATGTTTAACACACATTGTAAAATTTTGCATCATTTCTAATTAATTAACAATTTTTTAGTATGCCAGTATTGTATATTGATAAGTTCTGAAAGAACTTCCAAATATTATGAGTTTTTTGTTTGTGATAGCCATTTGCTATGGACCTATTTGTAACAAAAGTAGACCTTAATTTTCTCTTTAATATTTTCAATCTAAATCTGCATTTGTATAGCGTCACCATTAAAATTTTTGAGTTACCGCTTCTGACACTTCAGCATATCACTTTAGTATGAGAAATTGTACAATATAAATCTGAACATTATAGACTTTGTGCCCAGTTTTACCCACAAACATAAAATGTCTTATTTCAGTTATCTATAACAAGTAAATGTAGGTTTACCTAATGAATTGATTATCAGATATATAAATTTATTCATAGATTTGTTTAAAATGTTCTATCACAGTGAAACAATACCCATTAGACCTGTAATAAAGAAGTAGTCATAGCACAACACCTATTTCTTTAACATGTCATTTATGTATAATAACTGGCAATACCACAGGAAATTTAATTTATCTATTAAAACTGAGTTCTTTCTAACATTGTTATATTAAGCTAAATTTTTAATTAGAGAATGTATTGAATAAATTTTAGCTGTTTATTAATGCATTACACACACAATAGTGATATTATATTTATATGCACCAATTGTTGTATTAAAAAATAATTGTTGAATTATTTACTGATATTTTTTTCACTGTACATTTGATTATTCAATAAAATAATACAAGTAATTTTTTTTAACTGGTTTTCAAACAATATCATGTGAATAGGATCCAGTTTAATGAAAAGAAATACAAGATCCATTTGAAGACTCACAGTTGTACTAAAACCATTATGACAGCATCCTTCAGTCACTAAGTCAATCTTATTGGATTAGAATCTTTTCCTAAACTCAGTATGTTCTAAATTCTTTAAATGTATTGCTATCTACTAGCCCTATCCCATCAAAATTAAATAAATATTACAATAGAAGTCTCTTCAATCTGCTTGTCTTAGCAGTAGCACTTATTCAACATTGAGATATTTTAGAAAAACAGCTGAAATAGTTTTTTTAATGATTATTTACAATAAGATACTTAACCTAACTCTTTATTGATGACTGTCGTAACAAACTTAATGTGATTTTCGTTAGTCGAAAGGTATCATAATGTGGATACTTTATTATTTACTGTTATCACTATATATGAAAGTAGATGGAATATGAACTAAAAAAATGTAACTTTTATTTTTCTAGTAGTGCCACAGACAAAATAATTTATGTTAATAAAATTCCAGTATGCATATGTGTTTAGCTAAAAAATATGTCATAATTGTATTGTATGTGCAATATAAAATTTAAAGGTTTTTTGTCTAATACATGACAAGCACTCATTGTAAAAGTATTATGTACAGGCACACTAGTATGGTAAGTAAATACACTGTTATATTGTCCTTAATTATCTCTGACTATTTGACAATTCTATAAAAGTACAAAAAATGCACACAAAAATATAGGTTTTCATTTTGGTATTTGATGATGGTCATGGCCATCTTGGATGTTTTTTTCTATTGGCATATTAGAAAATAATGTATTATAAAAATCATCATTAAATATAAAAAATATTTGCCATTGTTGTGATTAGCAAATATATCTCAACACTTTTATTATGTTTTCTCTGTGGTCAAATAGCCAATGAGATGCTTCACTTCTGAAACATTCAAATTGTATCTAGTCACATAGGTATTTTTAAAATAAAACATAGTTATTTTAAAGATTAAAGTCACTTTAATCAATTTGTTAACATTTAACTAATAAATTATTTAATCATAATTATGAGGTTTCTTTTTTGCTCATTGTTCATACTTGTGCTTGATGTCCTTCCAGAGTTTCTAAAAAGAAGATTAAATTCCATTACCATACTTATATTTAATGGGTTATTACTAAAAGAATAATTTTAATAAAAAAAGTTATAAAATAAGGGTATATTAAATATGATAAACCATACTTTATTACATACAATCAGCACATTGACAGGTAGCTATTCAAGGGATTTGATTCTGTCAGAACAAATTACTCGTAAAGTTGTCCCGCTAAGTTATCATTGAATACTATTATTATATTGGAGGCTTCAGATTAAACTTAAACACTATCCATTTTAAACTAGTCATAAACAAACAATATTTTAGTAACTAAACAGAGGAAAAGGCTACTAAATATATTGGCATCTTATTCTTATTATGACTTTCCTATTTGGTATATGCAACTGGCATTTAGAGAAATAATTTAGACCAAAAATTGAAATTTGTAGTAAAGACTCATTCCAATTCATTTCAATTTCAGCCTGTAATTTAACTAACATCTCATTTCTGAATAGCAATGGGAATAAAAAAATAATATCATCCAATGTTACTAAGGGCACTGCTGTATATTAACCAACTTTTATGTTTGGGACTTATCTGAAATAGGGCTGGTAACTAAGGAGTACATCCATTTTAATATGAGACATAAAGACAATGTCTAAAATTAAGAAACCGAATTTATTGTTTCTACAATTTGCATTATAATATTTTTGGCTTTTTGATGCACATACTCATTTCGTATTTTAAAACCTTCATATAATAATTGGTATCTTCATTATATAAATTGTATGTAATTTTACCAATATTGTACTTATAGGTTATATTCGAAAAACAAATATGATTTTATTAACCTCAATATACACATTTCTTGACTGCTTCGTTGGTCGAATGGTTGCAAGCGCGACTGCCGATCCTGGGTTCAAATCCCGGGTCGGGTAGTATTGGGTTTTTCTAATTTAGAATTTCTAGTAGTGTCTCGTTGTCTGGATATGTGCTTGGTGTATGGCAACAGGCTCACCACCTACCCATTGTGGGACTCAAAGGTAACTGGTGAAACGTGGGAGTGTACTACACTCCTCTGCCTACCCCTTTGGGGGTGTGTACTGTACAGGTGTGATGTTACGTTATATATTTTTTGTTCTCCTTTAGTAGTCGTTTCTACATATGACTGATTTTGTATATTGTTCGGCCTTGTATATAAGATTTATTGTACAGCAAAATAAGAAAAAAATGTTTGTAGTCAAAAATCCGAGAAAAGAAAATTACATAACAAAGTACTTACTCCCTTGTTTATATTCTCAAATAATGCCACTGCAGCCAAGTCGAAGGCCCTCTCGAAGAAAAAGGTTCCACCGGCCACGGCCACGAAGAACGTGGACGTGCGCTTGAAAACAACCCGATTAAGTGTCGACCACACGGACATCTTGACAAGGATTTCTTTGAAATTCAGCCCAGAATCAACGCGAACTAGATATAAATGTCAAATTCGAACAAATGCCAAGACGATTGTTCGGAGCAGTGTTGCCATAACATAATTTTAAATTAATGTTTTCTAGGTCACAGACTGTATGGACTATAAAACAGAATGTCTAAGTAATATTTATAAGTACTAATATTACTCTCATATAATAATATTACGTGTGAGAAAGACTGTCACAAATGTCTCATAGATATAAGAACCCAAGATTTATTCTGATAGTGCTAAAATAATGACCCTGATACCATTTCAGGCTATTTCATCGGTAATGTTCTAGTACAATACCTCTAGAAATCATAACTTATGGTTTCGGGGTCGTGCTATTAGTGTAAAGTTTCAGTTTACACTAATAGCACGGTCCCGATTTTTCTAACTTGAAATTCCTAGTAATAGATCGGAGTCTGGATTGTGTCCGGTGTATAGCAATCGACTCACCACTCTTCCATAGTAGGATACAAAGGTAACTGACGAAACGTGGGTATATAATACACTCCTCTGCCAACCACTTCGAGTAGATACGTGATATTACATTATTACTTCTGTTATGATATAGGTACCCAAAATAAGATTAAAAATTTTATAACGTTACCGTCCTAATATAATATCTTTACCAGAAAAAAGTTCAGAAGTGTTTGTATACAAAAAGCTAACATTCCAGTGTGCATGGAAATAAAAAAAATTCAATAGCTGGAGACAACCAATAAAACACTTATTTGGGCAAAATATATCATCTATTTACATTTTTAAAATGCTGGTATGAACAATACTTCTTAAAATAAATGAGTACATAAACAAAGACAAACAAGGCAGAACGCTATGTACTATTTAGGCTGACCATAAATTAATTACACCAAACACTCATGCAAACCTTGACGAGGTTTGTTCTACTAACATCATATTCAGCATTAGATAAGGAGACGGGAATTTCTTGAAATATAAAATTGTTCAGTCTCTTTTTTTATGCCAAGTACTATGAAAATTTTTTTTTCTGCTATTTTTTGACATGACATAATCTAACATGTTTATGTACAAAAAGTTGTTTGCTAATCTATGGCAATATTGCATACAAAAAGACTACAAAAATGCAATGCAACAGTCAGCCTAGCTATATTTTACACAAATTTGGAATGATATACAGAAATTTGATTACACCACTGGTTTCTGGTCGAGTTTAACATCAGAGGTACTCATGCTAGATATACCTAAGAGGTTCCTAATATACCATTCTTTTATTATATATTTACAATGTTTTGTGATGGAATATCATACTAGACATTATATTTAGAATGCTTTTAAAATTGTGTGATTCCCAAGTATTTGCTTTTTATTGTGTATTTGTAATAAAACTTATTAGAGAAGAAAAACAAGGTAGATACTAACATGTACTGAATTCACTAGAATTTGTACAGCCAGCAACAAAAGTAACATCACACAATGCAGTATGCATAAATACAATGTGATCAAGTGTTTCCTTCTATCATTGTTTGTTTAATTCCAATAGAATAGGCGTGTCTCCCTCGAATACATATTAAATGTTAATATATTTATAATCTTTTGCAAAACAAGGCAAATTGAACAACTTTGGATCGCTAATAAACATTATCAATATGTCCCTTAAGGGATTAAATATATCAATTTTGGAGTTTTGGTTACAACAATACACATTTTTTCATTAATTGTATACTTTGCCAATAATTATTAAAAAAATATAAATATGATCTCACTATATAAATTACACTGAGGTCAATTTCAAAATAAATGTATTAAAAAGATTTGTGTCATAAGACCACACTGTGAATAGATGAGTGCAGCTAGAACATGGTACATACTCCAAAGCACATCTAAAAACTAACTAGTTGAAACATAGAATATTTCATTCAATAAATGTATACCTTCATGTAATCATTTTTAAGATTTAAACTGTTGTTAGCGCATAGCACAAAACTCATGTGTCGTTTTGTCTTCATATTTTAAAATTTCTAGCTACATCCATACAAGTGTATAACATATACAATAACAACACTTTTAAACTTACTAAATAAAATACAAGACTATTCCACAATTGAAATAGTGTTGTAATACTATTGCCGTGTTAAAGATCATTTTAGTGCGACGAAACAGACAAAATAATTAGAACTCATACTCAGTGCCTACTGAAAATAATGAAAAAAAAAAATTAGGATATAATATATGTTAATTTTAAATTAGTGGTATACATTTATATCTATGTAACATTTCCCATATCATACACAATATCGTCATCACATAAAAATTTCGATAATGAGAGTACAATCAACACATTATCAGCTATGCATTCATAATAACCTATTTAATAATTTTTGGAGTCCATAATTCCATAATGCACACATGCTTGTAACATGATATAGTTCGGCCCAGCATGCCATGTAGCATTGATCGCGCCATGTGTCCATCCCGCAGCATAGATTATAACTAACTTATCAGCACACTAGCGGAGTGGGGATGGTAAAAACACTCAATGACAATGTTCATAAGAGATCACATGTACATCATCTCAAGGTACAAAAATTCACTATAATTTCATAAACTACAAACAATTTTTCACTTATTACATTTATTTTGTTGTGTGTCAAAATACACATGATTCTTTTTCACACCTTACAGTGATAACTACAAATTATTTTTTTCATTGGTAAACTTTACATGGCCTAGGTACTGTAGTGTCCTGCTAGGGTTGTGCAACATGTCTCTCAACATTTGAGCATTGTAAAAGCGACATCCCTGGCTCGGTGCCCATGGTAGGTGTCACTGACAACAATTCTTCTTGCTTCTTACATTCTTCTTTATATTAACTGTATCATTGGCTGTGACATTTTGTCTTTCCTTCATTTCCAATTTAGATCTTAGTACCTATTGAAAAACATGGTTTATTGATTTGAAAGCATAGTAATGGCAATGATTTATTTGATAGAAATCGGAAATATCTCCTGTTTGTGTTGTTATGTGTAAAATATATGTAATTGCCAGTCAATAGATAAAATCATCATTTATTTACTGAAAATCTATCAACCATTACTAGGTCACCAGGACTGACTACATATTTATCACTTACTCTTCAAGATGGCTTATGCACTAGTGGAACAATAAAATGTTTGATTTATCATTACCACTTAATATTGGACATTTTAAATAATAAAACATAATTCCAGAATCAGAATCATTTATGTATGAAAAATTATATATAGAATTAGTATAGTTTGGCGATGACTAGAAAATGTCAGTAAACATTGCTATATTATTGCAATGCAATATACTCACCATTTTTGTAATAGTAAGGAACATTTCCTCGACATTTATGTTCTCTTTTGCACTTGTCTCAAACAATGGTATGTTCATCTGACTGGCAAATCTCTGGGCATCCTCTGTGACAACCACCTTCCTCGATGGGCAATCATTCTTGTTACCAACTGGAAAATTAACATTGCAAATGTATTATGTAACATACATCATGATAACTTTAAATTGAACACACACTTGATACTTTACTTTTGGTTTATTTCATTGCTTTTGTGTTATGTAATTACTTTATAGACTAAGACGAAATGTATGTAGCTTTTACTGTTCATCAGATCAATGTGAAAAAGAAAAAAAAAGATATGTACAGATACAGCTCCCTACCAGTCTCATTTTATCTGGAAGTGATAAGGTTTTATAAACATTATGTTGATCATACAGGCAAACATGAAAATATGATGCATGAGCAAATTACATTTTAAAACAGAACATAATGGAAACAAGAGAAACCAGAAAGAGCATGAAACAAACTTTTTTAGTGTATATGTCAGGGATACATTCAGATAGTTTTTCTATTGATCACATTCATGTATGTGGAAAAAGCAAGGAAAAATATAAGGTCACACAGTAATTTTTGTATTGAATGCTTCATAATTAATTTATGTACCAGCTTAACTATGGGATAGCACAAAAAAACATACACAAGTCAAAACAGTACATAATTCAATTAGACATAATAGTTCCTACAACTGTAATATCTCAATGTTTTAATAAATGAACAGGTCGCCCCCCTTTTCATATATAAATAACATAACATAAATATAACATCACGCCTGTAATTCCCGAAGATGTAGGCAGAGGAGTGTAGTACACTCCCACATTTCACCAGTTATGTTCAAAACATAGCATCATATCTGTATATATCTATATATCTCCAAAATGGTAGGTTTAGGAGTGAAGTACTCCCAAGTTTCATCTGTTATTGTTATATATCCCAAGAAATGGGAGGTGTACTTATTGACATA
>DWJK01005320.1:0-11252 GCA_018248815.1 Croniades pieria auraria
GGTCCTGGGTTCAAATCCCGGGTCGGGTGCTGTTGGATTTCTAATTTAGAATTTCTAGTAGTGACTCGGAGTGTGGACCTGTGCCCGGTGTATGGCAATAGGCTCCCACCTATTCCGTGGGACTTAACGTAACTGGTGAAACGTGGGAGCGTACTACGCTCATCTGCCTACCCCTTCGGGGATTACGGGCGTGATGTTACGTTTACAAAATACTCTTACTAAAGTAAATAGCACATAAGCTATTTTTATAACGTTAAATATAGTAATCTTTTCCGAATTTGTTTGTTTCTATTTTTCGAAGAAATTTATTTTTAATTCCGAGACCTTAAATTTTCCTATATGGTACATACATATATTAAGTATGACATAATTTTTAATAAATTCTGTAAATTATTATAAAGATAGTCCAATATTCATTACAATAATGTTTGAATAACATTTCAAAAAACCATATCGTTAAGTAATTAATTTAGAAATCCAGTATTTCATAAAGTAGAATATTTATTGTATCTGGAAAAGACATTTGAATAAAAATACTGTGTACGAGTAAATAAATCGTACGATTTTTGTATAAACGACGAAAACAATCATAAATTATGGAAAAAATAACCAATCAATAAACAAATAATTACATGTCAAGCAAATTTCTCAGAATTGGTTACATTACAATTTATTATTGCTTTTTTTAGTGAAAATGTAATAGTAAATCGTCGATAGATATTATTTATATATGACATAACTTTTCTGTAAATAAATCAAATTCCCCAATAAAATAAAACACTTAAGTTACATCATTTGTTAAAACTTACAGAGATTAAGTATTCAGTTTTACATAATTTGCTATTCGACGAACTAAAATTAATAACAGCTTAATTACAGTTAGACCATTTTTATATATCCACCCTTAATCCAAAGGCCGAGTTATTATTAAAAATATACCCATTATTCTCAACGAAAAAGCAATCTTTATTGCTTAGGCCTTCAGTTTCATATCTTTTGTTCAAATTTTTCATTTCTCGTCTGAACGCTGAATTAAATTATTCGCTAACGGATCAAAGGTTCCAAAAGAGGCAGATAACGTTGCAAAAGATTATGCATTTCATACAGTTTAAAAGATAATCGCTGAACGCTTTTTCAACCTTTTAACAAAGACAATTATAACAGCACAGAAAAATTATGTTGTGAAACGGGTTATTACATTTATAGAATATGAGTATCTTTCTGATTTCCTGCACTCTGTGTTTATTTCACTTTAGGGATATTCTCTAAGGGACGTTGATCGTCAAATCGTGAGAAAACTCTGGGCCGATACTAATCCGTTACATCCATTACGTGATAATGTAACTATTCAAACTTGTGTAGCATTCTCAATGGTATTTAAAAATGGCTCTTTAATATCACTAGAATTCCGTTTCCTCGGTTTTATCGGGGGATGTGGTATCGTCTTTGTCCTACCTAAAGTCCCACTAACTACGTTTACACTATATCCTCGCAAATCGCGTGCGGGGTTTTTTAAAAGACTTTCGTTTTCTGCTAATGTCACCTTTAGAGGTCTTTGCTCTGAAGATTTCAAAGTTCTGGCTGCTGCATTCATCGAGAGGGCTTGTAATGCTAGCAACTGATTGTGTATGTTAGGGGAACTTAAACTGTTTCTGGGTATAGTCGCGTGTGGAGTACCAGGTGCAGGTGACGGAGCTGGCTCGATGTCTTCTGATCCGTCGTTGAAAATTATTGACTTATTGATTGGACCCAAGTCCATTTCACTCTTGTTAAGACTGTAGTAAGTTGCACCATGACCAAAAAACTTCATATTAAAGTTGTCATAGTAGGGTATAACACCGTTTAGCGTCGAGAAGACTTGAGGGCGTAAAGAGTTATCTGCTAAGTTTACTCGTGGTCTGCGTGGCAAAGTCACGTAGCCTTTATGGTTCAAAAGAGGCACGGTGCTTTGAAAGGAGCATGGGTAATGTAATCTGCTGTACAAAGCAGAATTTATTTGAGACACTCCGTATCCAGGTGATTTTATTGGACTTTCAATAGGTGCTGATGACCTGTCTTGTGCTGCAATGCCGCTAGCTGGAGAAGCCTTTTGCGTGCTTCCTCTAAGTGGGAACGTCAGAAGATCTGGAGGGTATGCTTGATGTTCTTGGGATAATCTGTCTATGAGAAGTTCCTTAGATATCTTCGGTAGTCCCAGCTCTGGTTGTCTGGTGGTGTCGTCCGTTGATGCTGAAAAAATAAATTATATGAAATTTTGTATCAAAGTAATACGAATTTTCAATTTTATTCTCGCTTTTTGTGTTACTTCAAGTTTATTATTTCACTTACAAACCCAATTTTTCAACACTTAAATTTTAAAGAACATGTGTTTTAAATTTTTGCCTTTGCAAAAGTGCCTAATATCCTATTTTATCCTTAAGCAATTATGTGATTCTTTTTTATCAATTAAATAGAAGAATTGGATGAGCATTAAATTGTGAGACTTCAGCTGCAATGCCCTCAATAATAAATGTATAAAAAAGTCAAAAAATGAAAACGTCTATTTTCATTTAGACCTTTTACAACTTTGAAAATATAGCGATCAACAAAGGCACATTTTAAAGAAAGCTTGAAACGGAATTTATCCGAATAAAGTCTTTTGCGATAGATTGTCATTATTCAAACCCTTTTTTCATGCGACAGTCGAGTGAGCGAAATTTCTCAGAGGAAATATTTTTCAAAACTAATTGCAATTCTTTGACATTCCGAAAATTTGACACGGCCACTGTTGTTTTGTAACTTCAATCGAGCCTTTACAAAGGACGGTCGACCTCATTAAATTTTATGGTCGGTCGACCAAAGCATGAGGACTTTAAGAATGTTTTATTGAAAATAGTTAAGCGTAATAAATTATGAGAAATAATTCAACCATTGCAGACACTGCGAGTGTTTCTGCAGATTTTGTGTTAGCCCAATAAATCCGTAATGGCGGTTTTAAAACATAAATCAGTTTGAAAGTTTGCGTTCCATTCCGCAGCTCGTTAACTATCTGCAATTCAATTGAAGAATCGTGCCCGGATTATTCTCAAATGAAAATCAAAAGTGGATGTACATTAGCGAAAAATCTTAATTAACATACTAAATTTACAGGTAATCATGTGATTTGCGACGTTTCGTATCTAAAGTGAAGCGAAGTGAACATTTAAGAACAAACAGGAGTTTCTTCCTTAGGGCCTAATAAAATATTGCTATAAAGGAGAAAGTAAAAGTGAATATTTAACGGTTACTGTGTCAATGGGGTGAAATGAAAGAAAAATTTTTATGACGACGTTAAAAATAAAAACAATGTAGTTAGGGCACATATCGAGCGGATAGAGAGAATTGTTTCGAAGTACAAAAATTCTCTATTTTCAGGTGCTAAATAAAATATCGCTTATATGTATATGTACATACATTTTATACGAACTGAAAATATAATTTGACCCTCGTGATTTTCCCTACGAATCGTAAGCCTGTATGGTTTTTTTATTCTTTGCGAAACTCATTCATTCGAAATTCATGTTTTCGCGTCGCTTCAATAGAATTATAGGAAGCTTTTATAGAACGTAAATATTTTGCTGAAAATTTCGCCGCCTGAATTATTTTTATGATAGTCATTTTACTTTTACAGAGCTCAAAATTTGTGAATTGTGTGAGAAGTAAAATAAAGCATATTTAATTTTTGTACGTTTAAATGTGTAGGAAGCAAGCGGCTGAAATACAGAGCATAACGTAAAAATAATAGGTTTAAGTTTGCGACTTAGATTTCTTATTTCTATTTCAGACGTGTAGTATTTACCTAGCACTGAATCATTATCCAATAAAGTCCTATTAAGTTCTGACATTTCAGTGGCTTCGCTGGTTATGGACGGTGCTTCGTATTTTCTAGGAGGTTTCGAGACTGGATTTATTTCTGGTTTTGATCCTTTTTCAGCCTCCGAACCCACGGAACCCTCAATCAAAGCTTCACCATTAGAAGATCTGGTGTCGGTTTTGATCAGTCTTTTCAGTTCGCTGTTTTGTGATGTAAAATAACAAACTGCAACTATTCCTCCAAATATAATGATTATAGCTGTTAGACATCCAATTAAAATAGCAAAAGTGTCTGTATCCATACCAGCAATTGTACCAGGACCTCCATACTTAGATAAGGCTAATATTATTGTCTTTTCGTCTTTGCCTCCTGGATTTTCAGCCACGCAAGTATAGTTCCCTCTGTCGCTATATCTCGAGTTAATTATGGTCAAGTTCATCCACCGTATTAAATCCATTGTATTTTCTGACATAGTGTACCGAATCTCTCCAAACGACCTCATCTCTATATTTTTTCCATTAAATCGCCATATGACTTCTGGAGTGGGATTTCCCACAACTTTACAAACAAGAGTCACGTTCTCGTCGTAACTTTTGACGGTAGTGTCTGGTAGCGGCTCTAATATTGTAGGTCGGCAGGCAAAGTTAGATGAATCCAATTCATTCCAAAGTTTATCTCGAATTGATGCTGGCTCGGCGCACGAAGTAGGCGGGGTGTATAAGTTATGACTGATCACCCAGTCTCTGAAAGATTGCAAGTTGCAGTCGCAGCGCCACGGATTATTGTGCAAATCCAATCCGGATAAATTCCTTAAGCCCATTAAATTCTCTGGTTTCATATGACTTAAGTTATTGCCGTCAATTCTGAGAATTTTCAACTGTGGTAAGTTAACAAACGCCTTCGTCCCAATACGGACTATCTTGTTATTGCTAACCTCGACTTTCTGAAGGAACTTTAAGTTGCGGAACAGTCCGTCTTCCAACTTATCGACAAAGTTGTTGCTTAAGTTTATTAATCTTAGTTTCTCCGTGCCTTTGAAAGTGTCCGGATGGAGGTATCGTATGCGGTTCTTGGACAAATCTAATTCTATCATAATTGCTAAGGTCGTGAACGCAGCTTTGTGCACAACTTCTATACTACAGTCCTTAAGGAATAATTTCTTAAGGTTAGTTAAGCCTACTCTTTTGAACGCTTCTTGGTGTAATTGTTGTAAATAGTTGTTGGATAAATCTAGTATTTGTATGTCGCTGCTGAGGTTCGCTGGTATAACTTTTAAACTTGAATTTGAGCAAATTGCAGCCTTGTTACCGGACTGCCACCGACAATCACATGGTCTTTGGCATTCTGTAGTGAAGTCAGCTATTGTCGTCGTCGTAAAGATGAGCGTGCAAGCGATTTTTAACCATGCCTCCCAGCATTTGTGAGCCATTTTGCTACGACGCTAGTCATTTCCTTGTGTCGGCGCATTCCTGAATTTTCTTCTTCGCTGGACGCATATGGGATCTGTAACAACATAAGAGAATAGTTAAAAGTGTGTATTAAAAAAGAATACGGTATCAATGATTTGATAGTTCATGTTAGGTAATTATTCTTGTCATATATTAATTAATAAAAAAAACCTTTTTTTTGTCAAAACATTTGAGTTTATGGCCCTTTGTACCTTATATACAAGTAAATGTTCAAAATTGACAAATTTGTGCATTAAATGAAATTTTTAACACTTTAACATAATGATTTTCTGTAATAAAAAATATAAACGCAGTAAACGATTTAAAAGCACCTAGAGAGATATCTTAATTAGACAACACAAAATAATCATAATCACCAACTCTGTCGTTCCATTATGAGATACGAGTCTTATATAAAAGTGAGAGCGATTAAAGAGAACGGTGAAAGGTGTCTAGATTTACTCACGATGTTTGTTGGCGTTATAGCGACTGATATTGTACTCGTATATTGAAAACGCACATAACTTGTCCATTTAGTAGTGTATGCCAAGTTGGACACCCTGGAGCCCTGGAGCGAAAGCCAGATGACTAAATCATTAGGCTATCAAATTCATAACTTTACTCTAGTTTAGTAAGTAGAGAATTTCGAAGTTGATTTCCGACCTTGAAGTATTTAAGTGATAAGAGTTTGCGGGTTTGCGCTTGTCAAGTTTCTCAAATATATTTTCTGTTATTGTTATTTCTAGCTGTAGCATCTTTATGGAGCTGAAGATCAAAAAGATGATGAAGACGGCCGTTTTATATATGAGAAAGACTGACGCTCTGACGTTAAAACTTCTAAAAATTACACTGCCGTGTGGAAAATACTTGAATTTCAGCTGCTACAATTTTCCAACCGTGATTTAATATGGTAGTACGGAATGTCAGGTCGTGATTTCATTTTGAAATTTTCCACCAGGAAAGTTTTCAGGGGAAATGTTTCAGCTATAAATTACCTTTGTATATCCAACAATATGCTACGTTACCTGGCGCCGGAAGTTCATGCGAATCGCTACTTTATTTCGTGAAACTTAGGGTATAATTTAACTTAAAAGAAATATTTATAGATATAATGTTAGTGAAGAAAAGAAAGAAAGATTTATTTTCTAAATTATGACATTTTCAAATTAAATATAAGTTGCACCCATACATATATACACAAGCATGGGTATATATCTATACTACGAAGTCTAGAAACCTATCACATATTTTTAAGACAAGTATATGAACTACCAAATTTTCAACCAACATTTTATTCCTTCTTTCTTTAGTCCCATAATGTTTAAAATAGTTTTATTCCTATCAAGCAGTGATAGCCTAGTGGTAAATAATTCAGCCTCTCATTTCGGGGGTGCTGGGTTCAAATCCATGACACACATCTCTGTACAAAAATGCGTTTTAAATATAAATATCACTTGCTAACGGTGAAAAACATCGTGAGGAAACCTGCACATTTTTAGAATTTTAATAAAAAAACATTCTTATTTATTCTCTCAATATGAGAGAATACCCATATTCCAACAGTGGAACGATAAATGGGTCTATTATTATTATTATTTATTATTATAATGTTTAAGAATAGGTACTTAAACAGCATAACACTAAGACCTGATCATGATACTGATTTTCTGCGAGTCACATTTGACTGACTCATGGTATATCAAGGTCATCAAATAATCGTAGAAGAAGCACGTCAAGTCTATAAGGATATTTCACACTTGATGCTTCTTACCTACCCCGTAACGGACCTGGCGTGTTTGTATAATAACGATAATGATAATTAACTGCCTCGTTGGTCGAGTGGTTGCAAGCGGGACTATCGATCGGGGGCTCCTGGGTTCAAATTGCGAGTCGGGTACTATTGGATTTTCTAATTTAGAATTTCTAGTTGTGACTCGGAGTCTGTTCTGTGCCCGGTGTATGGCAATAGGCTCACCACCTACTCCATGGGACTTAAACGTAAATGGCGAATCGTGGGAGTGTATTACACTTCTGTGCCTACCCTTTCGGGGAATATAGGCGTGATGTTACGTTTACAATAATAATGATAATGTTTATATGATTTGTTACATAATGACAATCCTTATCAGTTCTGTGAGGAAGAATGATACTTAGGTTTCTATTCAGTAACCGCTAAGCAATATCATGACTGTTACCATTGGGTTTCAATAGACTTTAAACTGAAAAAAAAACTATAAAAATTATTGTTGATAAAAATAGCCTATTTCATAATGTATCCCTGTTTACCCGCTATCAAGCTACTGTGCCACTGTAGTTCCCAAGCTTTAATAACCTTACAAAAATTTGACGCTTCGTACTGTTCATAATGTGGTCATTATGGACGTTAATAAAGCAATCCACATATCGCTATTAGGCAGTGGAACTTATGCGATTAGGATATTTTCGCATCCAAGTGGTATACGCAACGAACAAGTGCTGTGTAATACAGTATACGTATGTTTAAAAACACCTTATTTTGCTAACACAACACAAACAATCATACACACACATAATCATGCACAAGTAATCCTAAACACACAATCATACAAACATATTCATACACACAAAATCATACACACACATACAAAGACATTTTAGTTTGGAACTTTGTATGGGATAGAAACCTCATGCTATCACATGGCTATTCGATTGCGTGTGGATTTGATACTTAACAATTCAAAATAACTAACAAAGAACCGTTTCGCGTGTATTCTATCACGTATGTGTAAATAATGGCATGCGTAGATAAAAATACTTTATGTATTTTGTTACAATGTGCCATAGAGTTAACAGCATTGAGTAAGGGTATTTCTGGTATGGTATTTTTGAACCAATTAGAAAATAGAACTGACAGGTCTACGCGAAAGTCAAAAACGACGTTTACAGTGATATTTTTGGTACAGTACCTATGGTTAAAAATATTACTTTAAGATACAAACACTAATATTATGCAGTAATGACAACAATAGTTCAATCGTCGACTTCTGAATATTGTTTTATTTATTTTCACCCTTGTATTCTCCCTAAGGGTAGGTAGAGATATATCTTTGCAGACAAGAGGATCTCTATTCTTGAACACCTTTCATGCTTCTTCCTAATTCATCACTCTCTCTATTCATTCATCAATCTTATTCAAATTCATTCGGTACAGCGATATCTTCACTTTTTTCTTTCTGTTCTGTAAACTGTACTACTCCTTCACCTTTGTCATCTTCGTTTCTTCCTTAATCTTCTCTCTCTAATTTTCGTACACTCTACCCTCTTTTTGTTGTTTTCCTGCTATGCATGTGAGTTGTCTGGAAAAAAGCGTTACTTGAGCGATAAAGCCGCCCATTGCATGCTGCATTGCGATTTTTATGTAAAACTTAGACTGTTTTTTATATACAATAAATTTTGATGTCCGTGTAAAATGTTTTGCAAAGCCAAGTAATTTTTTTTGTAACAACTGGCTTTGTAATATTCAGTAGGACTTCTCCATTGGCAGTCGCATCTACGACCGTTCGACCATGAGGCAGTCACAGAATATTTAAATATTATATATAATACAACAATATTAGCGTTTTTCTATTATTTTGCATCGCATTAAACCATAGCACATTAAGAACTTAATGCTGTACACACTCCTATATTTTGCATAGGTAAATTTAATCTGTTTTTAGCTCCGAGATTAGCAGAAAGTCGTACATAAACGAAGCACATAAGTCAGCGACCTGGGATTAGTACGCACGGCTCATGTTCTGGGTTACATTAAAACCCACTCAAATTAGAATAACACGCGACTGCTGTTTGCAAATTAACAAACGCTACCCATGTGTGTTCTACGCACGCCACGCACGATTACATCGGAGTATGCAAGCATGCTGTATACAGCGCGTGTACGGCTGTTTAAATACTGATATTGTGAAGTCTTCATTATACGAAGTGTGAACCGCTCCACTGTAAAGTTAATAGTCCACTGTGTACACGTTTGTGTAAAATACACTATGTGGAATTTACGAGGAAAGAAATTCTTGATCATTTTTACTGCCATGGTTTTGTATCGAAATTTTTAAATAAATTTTGTTTGTGTCTACGGTGTTTAAATACACATGTAATATGTTATAAACAGCTGAAATTGTTCATTATTGTTTGGACTCTTTCAATAGTCTTGTATATTTTCAAGCATTGATAAGAGTAGGGCTAACAGATCTAAAACTTAAATGAGTCATTTCATGACATGAACAAACTACACACATTTTATTGTGTGTGATAGATAGGTACCATTACATAGGTACCTACTATACACACTATAGGCCTGAATAGACAAATCTAACGAAATCTCAAGGGGTCCCTCCGAGGCGCTGCTCCACAACATCGCCAATTTGTCCTTAAAGACTCATATTTAAAAAAAAACTTTGTCACGAAACAAACTTGGTCGGTCCATCAAAGCGTCGGAAGTTTCGTTTTGTCAGAGACATCGGGGGAAGTTGAACGATTGAACGAAACTGCCAGTAATATCGTTTTAAAACTCGTCCATGGAAACATCGGCGCCGAAACACGCTGCCAGCCGACGATACCAATTGAGCGAATTGAGTTTAACGATATAGAAAAGTCGAATAAGCGCAATCAAATCATTCGCGCTTTTGATATGCCGATGTTTATCCTCGTTTTATAGGCGTATTTTATTTTATCTTCTGTAACAATTGTACTCTAGTTTACATAAAAAACCGAAAAAAATTGTAATGATTAGTCGCGAGAGTGCATTGATATGCACGCACGTTTTTGTGTGTGTTTGTTCATGGCAGTGTGTGCGCGAGCATGTGTGAATCTGTGTATATGTACAAGTTCACAGGTCTAGCAATAAAACTGTGACCAGCTTAGAATAGAACAAATACTAACTATTATAAATAGCACTCAAACTAACATATATTTACTGGAGTAGGTACCAGAATTTCCAATTCCGCCGTCCTGTTAAGCGTTAGTATTAATATTCTTATTAATAATTAATGCAAACTGTGTTAAATTTAGCCAAATAAAGGCATATAAATTTCATTTTGAAAACAGCCTGTGAATAATTGGGACATTGAAATAAATGCGAAATAAATGCTTCATTTTTATTATTATTAATCGTCAAAGCTTAAGGCTAAAAATTCAGCAACCCAGGCTGTGGCTCAAATCCAATCACGAATTTCGAGCCTCGTGTCCACAAGTGGAACGATGGACGGATTGATGATTATGTGATAATAATAATAATTCTTCACGATAATATATTGATTCAAAGTACTCCCTCTTAAGATTGCCTTCAGATGAAAATCACACCAATTTAATAGGGTGTAACAGAAATTCATCTAGCTTTGCAGATAACGAGTAAGAAATTCAATGAGGCGCAATCAAAACACGAGGAACGTTGATGTGCGCGGACATTTTCCCGAATTCCTTTCTCATTTTTGTCAGACTATCAGACTGGTCTCGTAATAATTGTGACATTTCTTACCTTCGCAATAGAACAGTTTAGATAACACATTGGTATATTGTAGCAGACGGAGGTCTACTTAGTTTGGTCTTAATATGTTACGTAAATTATTGAGCTTTATAGTACAGTGCTAGGTGACGTCGACGGAGAAGAAGATTGTGGATTGCAAGTAATGCAGCTGTTTTTTTCTATACTTTGCATTTTATTTGTGTTATTATTAAGGCTATTGGTTTAACATGTACTTCTCTGCGTAATTCTTCATGGATTACAGTCGTGATGTTATGTTTTATTAAGTCTATGTTATTATCGCCTGAAGACCGAGGTCTTTAACGTAGCCGATAACCAACATAGCTTAAAGGATTAGCATGTTAAAGGGGCAGTGGGCTGGTCACATTTGTCGAAGAACCGACGGCCGTTGGGGCAGACGAGTTCTCGAGTGAACACCGCGAATTGGCAGACGGACAGTAGGTCGCCCTCCGAC
>DWJK01005321.1:0-11252 GCA_018248815.1 Croniades pieria auraria
ACTGCCTCGTTGGTCGAGTGGTTGCAAGCGCGACTGCCGAACGGAAGGTCCTGGGTTCAAATCCCCGGTTGGGTACTATGGGAATCTTCTAATTTAGAATATAGTAGGAACTCGGACTCTGGATCAGTGCCTGGTGTATGGCAATAGGCTCACCACCTATTCTATGGGACTTAAACGGAACTGCTGAAACATGGGAGTGTACTACACTCCTCTGCCTACCCCTTCGGGGAATACAGGCGTGAAGTTAAGTAGAAAATAACAATAGATACCTATCGCTTGTACCACAGACACGCGCCGATGGGATTATTGCGAGCTAGTGTAACTAGGTTTACGACTGCACCATAATGATACAAACTACAGCCGGTGTATCAATCGATTAGGTGTGAAATAATTAAGTTTGGTGGCAATGAATCATTTATTGTTGCGTTGGACGCCGCTGATGAGCGTGTCGTGCCCCGTCACGTACTCCAGCGATCGCTACCTAGAGTTTTTGTAGCCTTTAGTCAATCCGTACAGCGAAAACGTCTATATTATATATATTAGGGATAGTGGGAATGTTCAAAATGGCAGATTCGGTAGTGATTTTCGAAAAGAACAGCAGAACATCAAAGGAGCGCACATAAAGCGTTGTCAAGTGTAATTTGTCATCGGTTTCAAAGCCAGTGTAACAGTAATATTTTTTCCAAGAACACAATTGTGGGATTGTGGCCATATTGTTAGAGGCGATACTGGCGGGGTCGGTGTCGGAAGCGGGATGTGAAAATAAAAAAGCGTTTGGGAACATTATATCTTTATATAGTTTTATAAAGTTATGGATATTTAGGCTACTTAAACAAATATTCATGTCAAGAACGTGCAGATACGAAATGAATTAGGCCAGAATCTAAATAATTTATGCATATTAAATAACATACAGATGTTTTATATTTAAGCTCTGTATTTTTTAAATTTTTAAATCATGCTGGAATTATTGTCCTGTTGTGGAAAGGTAAGAGATCGTCCAAAAGAAAAATAGAAGAGAGTTTTGCCAACCAAAAAATTAAAACGATTACGTATATTTAATAAAACGGAGTTAAAAAACATCGCGTATGTATGTGCATAGAAATTCTCATTGCAAGTTTTTAAACATAAAATTCGATGGCATCGGTCGATGGCATCCCATCCACGGCTTATCATATGGATTTTACAATACTTTTTGAATTGACAATCGTCAATACAAAGAGCACTAAAAATATGTACCTTGGCCAAATTGGCATTGTGTTTTTAACAAGACATACTAATATAAAAGTTCTATTCTTTAAAAACAAGGAACTCAAAATTACTTGTCTAATTAATAAAACACTCACGCAGTTTTCAGGGCCGCGTCGATAGCTCGCCAAGTGCCACTGACCTTCTACTCTATGAAGGTCAAGGTGCCACACCATCACCAAGGATTATTTGTTGGTTTTTATCACATATTTCTTCCGTTTTTGATAAAAAAAATTTTTTCACGGCCGCCAAATTTTTCTTCAGCGGTATACAAGTTGCATACAACTGTTTTGGACATTTATAATTTACATTATAATGTATCTTATCCTCCTTATATATAGTGCACATTGACTCACCCGTTCCTAATAAATATAAAAGTTTATTATAAATAATAATACTAATATATAAATACTGATTACATATCCTTTAAACCTCTTTAAGTGTAAACAAATTTTCATAATTCCTGACGTTCAAACAGGTGGCGTTGCCATTAAATATATATACATATTGAATAGTGTAATAAAGGCCAAAACGATTTTTAATTGCGTAGCACCTGTATTTTCATCTCGCTAATGGGTACATCTTTGCAAAAAACAATTAAAATTTGGGAAAAAAAAAACGCGAGTTTAATGGCCGCTCGGCTAGTTCGCGGCACTGACCTTGCGTACTGAAGGTCAAGGCGGTAGGACTACTAGTGTCGTATCCAAGGTCAGTATTGGTGACAGCACCAACTGACACTTGCTAATCTATAGAAAATATATAATAAATTGCTACTGTCATTTCACTCCTATATGATATTAGTAGGTTGGAAACTCACTAAAGTATTATCATTGTGACCCCCATATATTCTGCATCGTAGTTAAAAGTTGAGATCTATAATATCAACTTATATGCTTCAATATACTAGGGCGTGAAGGAACAAGCAGAAGGAACAAAATTTGCAAAAGAACAAACTCTGCAGAAGGAACAATATCTACAAAAGGAATAAAATCTGCAGAAGGAACAATATTTGCAAAAGGAACAAAATCAGCGAAAAGAACATAATTTGCAGAAGCGACGCGCAATACTCGTATATCTATATTACTGCCTTAAGGACAAATTTCATAATTTATTGAAATATTTCTATCAATAATCATCCATTTATAAATTTTCAAAGCTGATGTATTACTAGTTATTAATTATAATTATTATGATTATTATCATTATTAATTATTATTATTAATTCCAGTCCACCATAAATTTTGATATAAATAAAACTGATTACAAGAAAAACCTTGTATAATCATCCAGGCATTAAAATATTTGTATGTACACAACTGCTTCGTACTGCGCACGTTTTCCTTGCCAAGGAGATGTCACAACGTCAACATCTATATATTGACCGAATACTTGAAAACGTCTAAGCTCGTCCAATTTTCTATTTGCGTTTTTAAAACGGACAGGCAAGTGACAAGTTATATACGCAAATGAAATTAAATATGAGTTTAGAGTAATAAATGATACACGAAGTCGAAAACTAATCAGTTCGAGACAGAAGCAGCCGGCATCTCCGTACGTGATAAATTTGAGTAGGAAATGATACTTTAAGGAAAACCAGTTCTATGGACACCTGGTGTATACGTTCTATCAGTTTTCGATGATCTGGATCTATCAGATCGTTTGGCTATATTTGAATAATTATAACCGAAACCATTTTCCTCTGATTTACCCACTTATTAATTGTCATTTATCAATATCAACTCGTAACATTACGCCTGTAATCCCCGAAGTCGTAGGCATTGGAGTGTAGTACACTCCCGCGTTTCACCAGTTACGTTTAAGTTCCACAATGGAATAGGTGGTGAGCCTATTGCCATACACCGGGCACACATCCAGACTACGAGTCACTACTAGAAATTAGAAAGTCCAATAGAACCCGACTCGGGATTTGAACCCAGGACCTCCCGATCGGCAGGCGCGCTTGCAACCACTCGACTAACGAGACAGTCAATATCAACTCTTTCCGGTTAAAACATTTAGTTGTAGAGCGATACACGTTTCCTATGTCAGCTATAATTTAGTCAAATTTCCCAATTTACTTAAACACCGTGCATTATCAGCGGTCGTTAGATACGAGTAAGTACAAAAAACAGTTGCTCAAAAATATTGTTACTTTAGTAAAATGCGACATACAGAATGTAACTTCAATTAGTTTCAAATATTTTCATAAAATTCAATTTTAGTCAAAATACACGAATCGTTATCACTAAGAACCTTTTTATTATATTTGCTTGGGCTCGGGTCTATTCTCGTAATGAGACCCTAGTACACAGTCCCACGATGAGATGAGCCTAATGCAATACACCAAGTAAAAATCCAGACTCCGTGCTACTCCTGGGAGTTGACGTTAACCTGTCGACCAGCAGTAGTGCTTGCAACCACTCGACCAACGAGGAAATCGAACATAATAAATAAACAAATTACTGACAGAACTTTCTGACTGACGTTGATACCAACCCACTTATTTGTTTTTAACCCAAAAACAACATTAGTACGGAACTAACGCAGAAGATCTATCGGCCTACACCGAAATAGATTTTCAATTACCATTACTGACTATTACTGGAAGTTTCTGAGAATCGCTAACAAGGACAAAAACCTCTCAAGGTTACAGTTTCACCGCAAACGAAAACATGGAAGCGAACAATCGGTAAAAACAACGTATAAAATTTTAAAAATGGAATTATGGCATAACACAACATTAACGACAGTTGTGAAATAAGAATACTGATGATCATAAGTGAGTCAGTGAGTGGCCTAAATATAGAATGTATGATTATTATCCTGTATCATTGGTTTAGTAATAATGTCTTTAGAACTACTGGTCTTTGGTAAAAGCTTTGATTAGCCATAACTTGGAACTTCAAATGACAACAAAACGCTTTAACAAAATTTAAAGATTCAGTTCTTTCCTATGCATCAGTTTGGTAAGCATTACGGTAACCCTAGATTATTAGACAAAAACGGATTTTTGATCTCTTATTTTAATGGATGAATACATAACATAACATCACGCCCATAATCCCCGAAGGGGTAGACAGAGTGTAGTACACTCCCACGGTTCGCCATTTACGTTTAAGTCCCATGAAATAGGTGGTGAAACTATTGCCATACACCGGTCAGAGATCCAGACTCCAAGTTGCTACTAGAAAATCGAAATTAGAAAAATCCAATAGTACCCGACCCGGGATTTGGACCCAAGGCCTCTCGATCGGCAGTCGCGCTTGCAACCACTCGACCGACGAGGCAGTCACTGTAAATGAACACAGATTTTTATGATTCAGTAGTTACATCATAATTATTATTGTAATATTAAAATTTATCGCTATTTCTATCTAGTTGACGTTCGAACATGTCAAACGCGAAAAAACTTAATTCACCCAACATTTAATGGCCAAGTAGAAAAAAAAACCATTAACGAAAAACTGCCATAGGAACAAGATAAGGCGTGACTAAATGCTTGCCTCGAGTTGTCACGGGTATCAATCAGAACATTTTAATGCGATTATTCGACTACTACCCGCACCTATCCATTCGTATGTTTCCAGTACATCTCTAAAATAACGATTTCAATCGAAACTTTTTATCCCAAATTTGCATAATCACTGCTATATAGTACAAAATGAAGTCCCTTGTGTTTGTCAACAATCATGTCACACGATTTTGGGCAATATATTTAGTAACACGGTTGATTTAATAACACACGTATAATGAACAAAACCAGCGTGATGAAGTGCCTTTCAACTGTCCCCAATCATCGCTGAGGACCTCATAAGAACCTTATAAGGAGAGTATACGTTGATAGGAAAATTTGTGACCCAATAGGTACGTAATACAACAGAGTATGAGCCATTTTATTTCGTGTTGACTTTCCTATCAAAAAGCGAGTGAAGGTTATCTAGCTAACCTTCGTCCAACGAACTAGGCGCAGACGGCAGCTCTACATTTTTGACTAATGTCGAACTAATAACTATACGCCTAACTCCGATTTTATCTTTCCTTTAATTATCGCAAACTATTATTATTTTGCGATACGAAAATCCAATAAATATAATACAATCACTAAGATGCCTACTAATTCGAATTTGACTTAATAATGTAGCTTTGCGAAATAAAATAAAGGGCACTCAATAATACTTGTTTGAGCAAACATTTTACAAATCAGTGTTAAAAATAGAGTGGAACGTAATAGTGGTATAAAAAACTTGAAGAAAACCCGTAAACGTGGCCAATACCTATAATTTCAAACTCATGGCGTCGTCACAAAAACTACATAGATACAAGCACGTGGAAATCTCGACGCTCGTTCTCGGGTCGTACTTCGCGATCGGTTCCAACTAAACATAATAATTGCAAATTTCGACCAAGACCTTGAGAATGACTCAAAATAGCACGGAAAAGGTTACACCTGGACAATGAACTTATGAATACATTCCATCACCATAATAATATCCGAATAAGAATGCAGCATGATTTCGTTATATTTTGCAATTTAGATTTTTTAGGTACATAATTGTAACAATTTGACTGCCTCGTTGATTGAGTGGTTGCATGCGCGACTGGCGAACGGGAGGTCCTGGGTTCAAATCCCGGGTCGGATATTATTGAATTTTTCTCATTTAGAATTTCTAGTAGCGACTCGGCGTCTGGTCAGTGCCCGGTATATGGCAATAGACTCACCACCTATTCCATGGGACGTAAAAGTAACTGGTGAAACGTGGGAGTGTACTACTACACTCCTTTGCCTACCCCTTCAGGGACTACAGGCGTAATGTTACGTTTTAATTGTAACAATTAAATTAATATTTCAAAACAGCAGACAGTTAGAAATTAGATAAAATTTTTTTACCCGCCACATGACATCAATACACGAAATTGATTGGTAGAAAATTTAATTACGTATTAAACCTCCTGTGTCATACTTATTTCATAAGATTTAAAAAAAAAAATTGAATAATAAATAAATGAGATAAATAAGTTCTTACAAAAAATTCCTGATAAAGACTTATAGTCCCTAAGTTACAGAAATTCCAATATACCTATCGCCGCAAAAATCCCTAAAAATCGAACGTCTTCAGAGAGAATGTAGAGTCAATTCGTATCGGCTGATAACTGTGTTATTTGATTTAAAAATATTATGACTCTTACACATCAAAAGCATGTCTATTCGGTCTAAATAAATTTATTGATAGCTATCTCTTAATAAAATATCTTATTAAGTAATTACAAAATGTTTAAAAACTTGATATTATGTGTGACTGACATTTTTCCATTTAATGGACATAACTTTTTTTTATTATTTACATGATTAAATTTAGGATACAGGATGAGTTCTACTCTGCTAACTATACAAGGGCACTGGTCGGTAACAGTCAGTGTATGATATCTAGGCAGCTAATAAGTTACAGTCGAAATGTCGTACACATCTAAAAAGGTTTTTGCTGGTTCAGCTTTCTTACGGGTATTTTAACCTTGGAACAAACTGCTTAGGTAAAGGCTATAAACGGGCTAATCCCACCACTAATACACTTGCTGATACTCAAAGCGAAAATCACGCCGTGTAATTGAAAAGAAACGTTAAAGTATATACAAGCGGAGATAAAACAGTATCATTCATGAAAACATTTCATCTCTAGCCAAGAAACTCAGCCTCAATCGTCCGGGTGAAGGTTACAGGCGACCGGCGCATTACGCACGATATACTCACAACTTTAGTTTCTCAAGACGTGACATTAATTTAGGTTGATATCGTCTTGTAACACGATTTATAGTCTAGATAGACACTGTACTGCTAACGCACACTGCATGTTTGTTCCAGGACGCTGGCAAAAAACCTTGGAGTCAACTGAGGCAAAGTTTACAGGCGGCGACGCATTGCGCTCTAATTACTTTCGAAGTTTCGCTTAGTAAATGTAGGTTGAACGCATATTAAAATAGATATGAGCCAGATTAGCAGTCGGTTGTTAATGCCTATTTATCTTAATTTTATTCCAGGAAGCTGGCAAGCCGAGAGACCTTGGAGTTCGCTCGGGTGAAGGTTACAGGCGGCCGACGCCCGGCCGACGAACCGTGCGTCTAAATAAATAAATATGGCTTAAAATGGCACCGTCAATATTGCATTCACTGGATGCGACTCAAATGGTACTGCGAGCACGAGGATATAATTGTCTGTAATTGAACATAAAATATGCTTGTAATTTTAACGATTGATTTTATATAATTATTTAAAGTTAAAATGTTATAAATAATTTTACTAATCGATTAATAGAATTGTGAAGTAAAACGAATAATTGATTCTTTAAAAAAACAGTTCTGTAATAATATTAAAAACTGCATAAATTATATGTTTAATAAACTCAAACAATTGTTTCGTATTTTTATTTCCATTCAAAGAACAGTAATGTTCATAATATTTGTTTTAAAATTTTTAATTTTTACTAACACCAGTATATTACATCATTTTTACACCTTGAGAAATAAATCTCGCGTATTTTAAAAATGCTCAGAATAATAGATCATCAATGTCATCACTCGTAATTTTATTATACATAATTCTATTTAATTGTTAATTCTGTATCAACTCTTCATATTACATTTGCGGATTATATTTACGTAACACTTTTAATTGTAAATTAAAATATTAAAGCTTTTTCTGCTAGCCTTACGTACACACATACAGAAGGAATAAGGCGGTCTTCTCCGCTCTCCTCTTCGATACCAAATAAAATTTACAAATACTCATTAACAAATATTCATATTTACCTAATTAATATTGATAATATGTATAATCTTGGGGTTTCTCACATGTGGTCTATTGTTGAACAAATATTAAATTTAATATTGTACTATATATACAAATAACACACATATTTCTTTGAATGAGAATCGAATCCAGAACTCCTCCTCAGCGATCAGGGTTACTAACCTCTGGACCACGAGGTCAATCGACTGAACCATAAATTAGATACTTTGTTATATGACGTGATGTACGTATTGTTCAAATATTTGAATGGAATTGAATAACTTCGAGACGTTTCCACGTACTTTATATTCACGTTTTACAAAATGGCGATTCTCGCGCAGTTTACGATCTAATTATGACGATGCACCAACGTGACGAACGTTTACATCCCATTTACACAGAACCGAGGAACGCTTATAGCTCTGTGGCGCCGACGTATCCTCAACGATCTATCAGGTTAAGCAAAACAAAATAGTCGTAAGAAATTTTTATAGCCGTGTGCTCTGGAACGTCGCCTGATATGTTATTTGGGTATTGTTTTTTATGACACAAATACTGTTTCCACATTAGGTCCAATTCACATTATACTGATACCGTGTCTGGATGATGTGGATTGACCCTAATAGTCAAGTTGAGGTGCCAGTGAACGGTAGAACAGAAAAAACTAACAAGCCGTTCTCAGGCCGACGCCACCCGATATTTGTTGTTCGAAGATCGCATGAAACAGATTGATTGTAAACTTGCTAGCAATAAAACTTTAATGGTTTTCCACAGAATTAATTATTAATAGAAATGAACAACTGCGCTGAACCTATAACAGGCTAATCCTTAAACTAAAAAACCCTGATACTACATTCATTGTTTGTTATAACACTTGATTGCAAAATTTTGCGAAAAATATGACATGACATGTTGTGATAGCGAAATATATACATAAATGTGGCGTCAATAAACGTTATGCAAAGCTTTTTTCACTGCTTGGAACTTTCTTGAACCTGATCGTTTAAAGCAAACTTTTATTGCACTTTAGTAGACAAACACAAGTCATCCAAGAAATATATTAATGATATAACTATGATTTTCTCCTGTCTACGAAAGGGCCAAAAAATGAGAATGTCGTAGAGATGTAGAGTACTAGAAATAACATGTCATTACGCCGTGATTCCTAATGTGATATAACGTTTGGCATGTCTACATCACATTAACACTGTGCTCCCCACACTGCTAAGTTGCCATTATTGTCTATCCAGACAATTACAGGCCAATTACAGGGCCATTGTGTTCCGTATGAACTGCGATTACGGCACTGGTAATATACAATAATCGTCACAAACAAATCACAAAATCGTTTTGTCTACTGTTTGAAAGAACAAATAGGGTACTTATTTTTATTGAATTGAGGTCGCCACTGTAATATAATAATTCTTCATATATATTTTTTTGAGTCTCGTCTTATTGGTAGAGCTACTTGCCAGAACAAAAATTTGTTCTCACAATGTCAACGGTGCATTGAAAACAAGTCTAAGATAAAGCTTGACCATGTACATTCAGAAGGTATGGGGAAAGGAGTTGATGATATTGTATCATCGATGCTACAATTACCAAGTTGTGACTTAGTATTCAATAGTGAAGGGATCTGCAAACCAGTCTAAGCCGATCACGTAATTATTACAATAATCAAAAACCTGAACACCTTAGATGTCTCCATAACGTTATTTAAGGCGTGTAAAGGCTGCCAACCCGCATTTAACCAAGCCTAGCAGGCTATGGCCTTAACCCTACTCATTTGGAGAGGAGATACGTTTCCAGCAGTGGAACGATAAAAGGGTTGATGATGATGAATCAAAAATTGATAAAACTTGATGCTGAATAGGCATATTATGAATCCTAGATACTAGAAATGAATCCTAGATACATGAAGTCTTCTAATCCAATACACTGATACGTTTCCTGTAAGTACTTCTGTTCATCTATTAATACTGATTCACATAAGAGTATTGAATTTTTAATGACTTTTTGGTGTAATTAGTAGTGATTCGATTCTAAAAACATGAACAAATAATTTCTAAGACACATCTGTATCCAAATATATACTACTGTTATCAATCTATGTGCACCACGCATGTATATCTATCAGGCATGTGGTTACTTCACCACAAACTTGGCCTATCTTGAGATCAGATAGCTGTTCGTGAATTATTTTAAAAATTGATTTAATTGAAATAGACTATTAAAACGATGGATGGACTAATAAGAGTTTATAAAGAACAACATTTAGTTCAACATCACCATCATTATTGTTATTATCATCATTGACGTCATCAACTTCATCAACTTCACGAACCTCAACTTCATGAACTTCATCAACGTCATCAACGTCATCAACGTCATCAACGTCATCAACGTCATCAACGTCATCAACGTCATCAACGTCATCAACGTCATCAACGTATCACCGTCATCAACCATCACCGTCATCAACCTATCTCAGTCAACTTTGGACAAAGGTAGGCCTCTTTGAATGAGCTTTACGTATTCATTAATAAATACGCAAAGTAAAGCGAACGACGCCGCGAGCAGGGGCCAGTTAACCAACTAAATAACACAGTACCCTAGACCCTACAACCGACTGCACTTGCATAAGAAACTACATTCTCTTCGCCAAGGGCGGTCTATGCAGATGCGATCTGACTTGTTCTAGAAATAATCGTTATAACTCTATTATTGTAAGCTTTATTTAAATAACAAACGGAAACTTAATCACGCCCTCAATTTAGATTGTGATAGGCAGAATGAGATAAAAATAACACTATTTTAAAATATTTTGCACGTTTAAAATTGTTATTTAATTGTGAAATTTTATTGTTTTTAATGATAAATAATATCACATTCGTTGCAATTTTAACCATTACATCCCATTTATGAATCGCAGTCTGAATCATCAGCGTTTAGAGGCGATGAAAATATTTTAAAACGGCCTTTATGTTCCATTAACGAAGCTTCACCATGTCTTACTAAAAAAAACATTCCGATTCAGATTTCTTGGGGTTGCCTTCGTGATATTCACATAACGAGATCAATTTCACAGTGTTTATTTTCGAATTCCGAAATATTGATTGTTGACCTTATTTACCTTATTAATGTTTGTATTCATCATCATCATCATTATCAGCCTATTTCCGTCCACTGCTGGACATAGGCCTCTCCAATAGCACGCCACTGA
>DWJK01005322.1:0-11252 GCA_018248815.1 Croniades pieria auraria
TAGTACCCAACCCGGGATTTGAACCTAGGTCCTCCCGGTCGGCAGTCGCGCTTGCAACCACTCGACCAACGAGGCAGGAATGATTATGATCATTAACATGTACAATAATTTCATTAATTTTTCGAAGCCAAGATAACGTTAAAGAAAATATATTCCCTTGTTTTTCATTTTGATTCCCTTTCAATTACTCCAACTTTTGTTCCTATGTAAATAACATTTCCATAACATAACCCACGCAGTTGTTTTTGGCCCGTATGTTATGCAAGCAGCGCCCGTTTTGGGATTTCATAGCGGCATATGGCAATCAAACGATTCATTTCAATAGTTTGCTGTTTTCCCGAACTAATTCTATATATCTTACAGTCAGAAAATCAATGTTGACTCATCAATTCATTTTAAATTCAAGTCAATCTCCACCCAGATTAAATACTTGTGTGAGGAGCACAAATATTTGTTCTCTCTGTGGGTGTAAAAGTATCTATGTATATAAGTATAATATATTTACATGTATATATGTAGTTAGTTTCCAGCCGTCTGCTTACCATAACACAAGCGCTCTTGGCGCTCACTATGTGATCAAATGGCGGTGTGTGGAAATGTCCCAAGATATTATTATTAATACTATGTAAGTTCATAAAAATTAAGAGTAAAGCGTGGTCAACCATCAAAATATTTTTATGTAAACCTGTCCCCATACAATAAACAGTTACATTTACCATAGCCATTAATACCTCATCCGTTAAATACTCTCCAATCCCGTTGGTCCAAAATTCCAATCCAATCGCCCAATCCAAAAGTCCTATTCCCATTCCCAAGCAAAATATGTTTAACATTAAATATACTTGGTTAATTACTATACATATTTACTTTCCGCTACAATAAATGTTCATATAGGTTCAATATTACATACGTAAAGTTTGTAAACGAAAAAAAAAACGTAACATCATGCCTGTTATCCCCAAAGAGGTAGGCAGAGGAGTGTAGAACACTCCCACGTTTCACCAGTTACGTTTACGTCACGTAAAACGCACATTTTTAAGAGGTGCGCGCTAGCATTTGAACCCGGTCTCCCGGAGTGAGAGGTCGAATTTCAAACCACTAGGCTATCACTCCTGACATTAATATAATACAATTCTTCATTTTTCCAACACGATTACAACACTGTATTTTTATTATAAAAATAACCGAGATCGAAGAGTTAGGAGCACAAAAAGGAACACGATTCCAACAGTAACAAAATGCTAACTGGACAAATGTCAGATACCGTTTTGCGTAACTACCGGTATTGTTATATACAAAGCACGATATAAGCAATTATGACTGTAAGTGGTCACGCTTGATATTGAAAAAGGAACGAAATCTTATTGTCAGAAAATTTCCTCGGTCCGATAAACAGAATCGATGTTCCCTTGAATCGGCACTGAGTTTACGAATTTAACGAACCGTTTAAACATGAAAAGGGATCTTCGGTAATACTAATTGGTTCTTAACAGATACTTAAACGCTCGTAAAAACGACTCGGTATCGCCGACACGGACTATTAGGCGGAATATTTACACAGAATTGTTTAAATTATGCGCTGTTAGTGGACGTCGGAAACTAAATGTTTCGACAACAATATCAACGACATCAGCATTAATATTTATTACGCAATATCTACAAATAAAAAAGCCTGACATTAACGTCATAAAGTCATTTTTTTTTTGTATAAAAATATGTTATTATGTATATAAATAAAGTTTCCTATAATTCCCAAAAAATATATAGTACCTACAAAGTTAGTTTTATTACCTGATTTTATTCCTTTTACTCCCGGTAGCTTGACCCGTGTAATCAGCCTACCATTAAATTAGCTAATCAATTGTTTCGTTTTGTACCTAATGTCGCTGTCGTAATCTATTCCTTAGAATCACTGTGACCGTTCCCTTAGAATTACTATAATCTTTCCCTTAGCATTACTCCCGATGTACTAGCCTCAACGTGAAAGTGTTTATGAATTTTTGTTGCCAAGTGTTTTAGTTTTGTATTCAGTTCAAAAATTCTTAATTTCCTTCGTAAGCCAGTACTTTTATCTAGTTTCATATATAGTAAATATATTTTCCCTTATTTCTAGAGAAATGCTTCAATTAAAATGGAATTGTGCTTAAATTGTTCCACAAGTGGTTCATAAAATAATACACTTACACAGTAAGCACACGTATTCTAACAGGAAAAGAATTTCATAAAACGTAACATCACGCCTGTAATCTCCGAAGTGGTAGGCAGAGGACTGTAGTACACCCCATGTTTCATCAGTTACGTTTAAGTCCCACAATGGAACAGATGGTGAGCCTATTGCCATACACCGGGCACACATCCAGACTCCGAGTCACTACTAGAAATTCTAAATTCGAAAAATCCAATAGCAGCCGACTCGGGATTTGAACCCAGGACCTCCCGATCGGCAATCGCGCCTGCAACCACTCGACCAACAAGGCAGTCATATTTACGTTATTATGAAAAGAATTTCATAAAAACGTAAATATAAAAATGTGTATAAATTAAATATCTTTATCAATGTCGTTGTAAACAAATACTTGCAGTCTAAACAGTTTTGATCGTTGTTCTATTAACGCATCGCAGTGATACTCAAACATTGCCACATCCGCGACAGCCCCGAGGTGTGGGGGTGTGGCGGCAGGTGCGCGGACGCACGTGCGCTGCAGCTTGGAGCCACCTACATGGATCAACTTCAAATTATGGATGGTTTTAGATTAAATCCCCCGACGGCCTCATATTTGTGTACGACATCGCTAAGGCGCCCTTAGTCGTGTCATAACTATACCAGCTTTAGCTACCCAAGTTTGAAAGTATAAAATTATAATATATTAATAGATATATCTATAGTGTTATTGATATCTGTTTTTCCATTTCTTAGTAATTTTATGTTAGATTTGCTAATTAATAGTTAATCAAGTCTAATGTTCAGTGTTCCAAATTCAGTTCCCAAAGCAGTGGGTATATGGATGACGAAGTTAAGGTTTTTCCTCGACCTAGTTTTGTTTATTGTAGTATAATATGTTCTTGACAAGAGCAGAGAACTGAATTAAAGCAATAGTTAATTGACGTGTAGCGAAAAAACAGACAGACAATGTTATCTATCACCAATGTTTCATCCTCCATTTTTATTCTTTCTTTATTATAAGTACATTTAAGTCAAAATATCAACAGTAAAACCAACGTGCGTTTATGAAGAGAGTGAAGAATGCGGAAAAACCACGTGAAGTGTGTAAGGATAAAGATATTTGGCACACGGTGTTCTCTGCCAGACCCGTAAACGATCTGACGTGGTTATTTAATAATACCAACAGACCGCTGAATGACGGAGCAAATACTATTAATATTAACATACAACAAAATCAAGTTGGTGTCGCGGCCATGGTAGCTGTAAACGTTTCACGGCTTGTTGGACAAGTTGAACACAACCAGATTTATAAGTAACTAAACAATGGCGCGCTGCTCTCGAATAACTTGTCGTCACAATGTCCCGGTGTCAGCTAACGCTGCTGCCTGGGACTCAACCTACAATACTGCTTTACAGTGTAACGTAAAGATGTGAACTTGTCCAGAATGTAAGTAATTTTGTTATAAAACTGATGTCGTATGTTTATTTGCATGTGTTTAGCCGACAAACGCATCAACCTTACAGTCTATTTACCTAAATAATCTAAGCATTAATAACTACTGCTACGTCTTAGTACTAACTACTGCTACGTCTTAGTACTAACAACTGCGTATACTAACAACTGCGTATACTAACAACTACGTATACTAACAACTGCGTATACTAACAACTGCGTATACTAACAACTGCGTATACTAACAACTGCGTATACTAACAACTAAGTTTTTAACAACAAGTGTCCTTATTATCGAAATACATTTTAATGGCAACTTTATATCCATAACCATATCCTTTATTCTAAGGTGGTTTTATTAGTTTTTTATCATCGTCTAAACTATTTAATTAGTGTAAAATCTAAGCAACTAGTCGCGTGTACGATTCGATAGCAAAAAGCATGAATGCTCCCCTCGGCGATGCGAGCACCGTCCACCCTTAAGGCAGGCACAATCGGCCGGAAGCGGAAGGCGCGTTTCGCGAGATTGTGAAATTCGGCCACAGCTGCTCCAGCGCCAGCTGTCTAATAGCTCATTTCCGTTATGTGTCTTGGAGTCGTACCGTTTATACGGTTGTCTCGATGTTACGCATATCAACTGATTGTATTAGTGTCTGTTCTACGGAAACAGAATTAAGCTATATTTGCATAATGTTCGGTGTTTTATTATTATTATTTAACTTTCACGCCAGCTCCTTTAGTAGATAGACAGAGAACACCGAGTACCAAAAATCTCTAACCTTACAAAAACGAAGTGCTTCTTTCAGATTCATCAGTTTGTTTACATGCACGCCGGTTTTGGACACTTCTATCAATATTCACACTACTATTCTTATCAGTCAGTTCTTGACCTATTTAGTCAAGATAGTTGATTATTGGCCTCACAAGGCACCTGCGTGCGTCGACATTCGCACTGTATGTCTGTTTGTATTCATTTGTACGTATTCACAACACTCCAGATCTCCAGATGTTGAAGCGGAGTGGTCTCTGCACATTAATAACAATCTCTCGCATATGTCACGTGCATTTTTTACACGTATACCCTCTCGCGTGTCGCATCCGAGACGCTATTTTTAGATGCATTTTAAATTAGTTATGATATAAAAAAAGACATTATTTTTGGATATACAAGGGAGAGCGGCTAAAATTTGTCACCTGGATTACAAAAAATGTTTCTAGATATGAATCTGTTGGTAAAAACATACGCTGCGTTAATTTTAAGTCATTGACTGGTTCAGTTTGATATTCATCGCAACGCTTATATATATAAACCATTTACCTAAGTTCTATGCTTAAGAATTTTATAAATATAATCTTTTAGCTGTACATAAAAAATATTTACGGGTAATAAAAACTGTCTCATAAAATAACTAAGAAACTGAGCTTCAAGTGCATCTTTTCATCACGAATATGTTGATTGGTCAAAAGACCCGTTGATTGATTTAATCCGATTGTTTAAATGTACGACAGGAACAGGATGTCTCTACCAGCGCTAATATGACTTCTTCGCGTTATATTCCACTAACCATGAAACGTCTGTGACATTTTATTTTGATACTATAACGCGATGTCGTTAATTTTGTAATAATGCGCGACGACAGACGATACAAATAACCGGAAGGAGCTAGACAATAAAATGTTATAACGAGTTGTCATATATGGCTCAAAGGTTACAAAAATATAAAAGGTTAATTTTTCATATATCATCCTATTCAGTTTATAAATGAACTGATCCGTATAGGTAACTACGGGAATGCAGAGAAGTTTCACTAGAACTAGATTGAACTTTGAGAAGTGTAGACTGATACAGGCTGGCAAGAAATTCGGCTTTCGGACTACAGAGTTTAAAAAAAACTTAAAATATAGCCTGTTATGGTTAGTATTTTAATTTATTTTTCAATAGCGAATAATGCAATTATTATATGGTTTTTTTATTCTTGTCCTTGTACAAATATGCAGGCAATCAAAACAACACACAGATATTAAATAATACCAGGAATGTTTTGGCAGAGAGCGAGTATACAAGGTGACAAAAGGTTAGACGCCTTTCGTTCCACAATGTATGAACGATTATTTGCTGGTACTCAACATTATTCGTCTTTATTTTGCAACCAAATCAACATTTTAGGAGTACTGCTCTGTTCCGATTTCAAATATATACGATTAAAACATGAAACCAACTAGGAAAATATAATTAAAACCAATCCAATTACCAGCCATCCAAGTCCAGACCAAACAAGAAGTACTGACAATATCCAAATAATTTATTTCTTCAATCATCATAAATCGTTAAATTAGGTAAGACAGGGAAACACCAGGCACTGAACAAGACTATTAAAAAATTTTAACAATTGTTACATTGTTCTGTTAACAAACAGAGCTGCTACTTTATTGCAACTGTTGGTTATTTGACGTAATCGATTAACATCTACCGAACTGTAAGTTAATAAATACACCTATTCTTATTTTAAGGTTATTTTTGTTCTGCTTCAAGGGCATCTTGCCGCTTTTTGATACATCCCTCATTTCCGAGAAGACATATGTCAAAAACCATGCTGGTCATAAAACGGCCTTATAAATAATTATTCTCAAGCAAACCACTCAACCAAGGAAACAAGCATTATAAGATCAATTAAGGGTTTGATTATAATTTTGATGGGAAGTTATTGCGATTAGCTTAAAAAATCCTTAATAACAGTTTTTCTCAAACATGAAAAGTTACAAATTAATATCAGTCTATTTTTGACACTAACTGATTTATTTTTATTTTTTTAATTTCAGGCTTCTATTGCCTGCCTAATATAAACTTAACTGAGACATACATATGTATATATTTTTTGTACATTATATTGAACATCGAATCTTTTGCTAAAGATATTTTTTTCAGTAATATGTACTTACAGGAACTCGATTAGTTTTTATCAAGCGTAACTGGATTACTCAAGCATTTCTCCATCTGCCGGCGAAGCCTACAATCCGCAGAACCACAAAAAGCCACGCGCCCGGCTTCCGCCAACCTGTTTCCGTTCCGCCATACTTTAGTGCCGTCGTATATTTAATGTACTCACTAAAGCGAATTAATTTACGCAATCAATGTACTTGAAATATTATGTACTTAAAATAAAATATATATATTTAATATATTTTGTTAGTAAATAGATAAACAGGTCGTATTTTCCGTGCGCAAATTCTAGAAGATTGACAAATAAATAGCGGTTATCGTTGCGAAAAAAATTTGAATCTAATCTATCATAGTTTAATGTTAAAGTTGTCTATTGTAATGCGAAAATAGAAATCATGTGCAATACGAATGATTATTTGTCTATTGAGACATTAAGTATGGTGTTAAACTTTGAGTTATAATTCCACACAGTATAGAATTTTTGACAATACGATACCGCCATAGAAAAATTCAGTGTACATTTTTCGTTTTGTATTTCAAGTTTCACGAATTTTACTGAGATTTCCTGATACAGTAACCATGTTTGAGAAGATTGCATTGGGAAAAAATGTGCATTTTTAGCTACATTGGTTGTGAGATGAACAGCGCCTGGTAACCAGTGAGAGAGTAATGCGATAAACAATAGAAGCGCGGTGGCGCGCTGAACATCTGTTGTCTTGTCGATGTAAGTATATACATGTGAGGCAGCGATTTTTAGTTGTAACGTAACGCATCGTTTCATTCGCTATTGATTATGTAATGTTGAGAACATTATTACATTTCGTTCCAATTAAGGAACAATGTTTAAATTTATTAGTATGATTCTAACGATTAATTCGTGCTAGTTAAAGCTACGAGTGAACGCTGAGAAATTCCTTGCAGTGTCAATATCGTTTGGTCAATATATATAATTCCATTTATCTTTGTGTAATGATAATTTTGGGGTAATTTTTATAAGTCAATGACGACAATCTCGAGTAGATTGCCCTAAACAACCTGAAGATGGACAAAAGGATAGATTCATAAAAGCGCAACATAAAGTAAAAAAGTTTTTAGCGATTTGAAAGATAATGTTGTATGGCTCAATTTGTTGGAGCCGACACACGACACTGCACAACAGTGGGCTCACAGAGGCGCCATGTAATCTTATTACAGTGTTGTTCAAAGCTCGAGTAAAACGAGATTAAGCTCTTAACGCGCTTTCGTGACGCGATCCATTGTATTTGGCGTTTAATCCTATTGTCCCTAAACTCAGTAATGTCTCTATGCCGTGGTCTCCACAGCGTTTTGGTGGCGACTAACGACGTTTTTGGTTATAACTGGGCTACTTAGAATTTATAAAAAAAAAGTCTAAGGTGTGTGAAGTCTGTCAACTCACATTTGGCCAGAGTGGCAGACTGTGGCCTTAACCCTCTCAATATGTGAGGAGAACTATATTTCAACAGTGGAGTGATGAAAGGGTCGAAAATAAAAAAAAATTATAAGATACTTCTAAAGCCTTTTTACCTTCCCAAGGCATTACTACTGATTATTGATGTTGTTAACATACCCATTGAAATTTCTTGAAACAATATTGCTGTCTGATCGTAGAATTTGAACATTTATGTCGGTAGAGAGAAAATGTCTTAAATATCTTTTATATTTACTTACAGCTTTCAAATTCGAAAACAATTTTTCGTAATCGTTATTCGCCGAGCGTGTGTAACGTTCCTTAAACGGGAGCGAAACTGCCTTATCTGAGAGTTATCTATCTAATTTATATCGCAACCAGTAGAATACATGTAATTCGATAGAGTTATCTATTGAATTGTTTGCGATATTATCTGTGTTTTTTTCCTCTTTTGTGATTTGGAAATAATGACCTCATAGCTTTTCCAATTATTTTTGAACATGTATATATTTTCGGACAACCAGATCGAACAAATTGGAAGGACATTTTGATACATTTAAAAAAATCTTATGTACGAAATGAATACCCTTTAACACATCTTTTTACAGAAACAAATGAGTAAAGTTAAAAAATATCGTCTTATTAAATCATCATCATCATCATTTCAGCAACAGGACGTCCACTGCTGTACATAGGCCTCCCCCAACGACCTCCAATCTAACAATAAATAAATAAATAAATAATAAAATAAATAAAAATAATAAAAATAATAATAAATAATAAATAATCTTATTAAATACAGTGGAGCAATATAATGGATGGACAGAATGATATAGAGTCTAGATGTCGTTACTACTCCATGCTGTCTCGCCGCGGCAATCCCCGTTTGCGTTAGTCGATAACATCTGACGGACAAGGCCGACTAGCTGCGTACTCAGTTGTAATAAACAATCAATTCACCGCTCTCAGAGGCTCTAAATAACAATTGGGTCCAATTAAGTAATGTCCTTAGTTGATTTTGTGATATGCAAAACACATTTCATTAAAAGGGTGAAGTAAGCATTCAATTAAAAATATGCTGTGATAGATCATTCAAAATGTTATCGAATGTTCTGGAAGAGGCTTCTGTTTACTGATAAGTTCAAGCAAACACAAACGTAACACTAACATAATAATCTGATAATGCATTATGACGCATCACAATGCATCCATTTCGTGTCACAAAAACTTCAGCTACTCAGCGCACTCGCCAGATCTATCCGTGTTTGCACTGCGCCGATAACATCTGGTAGGCAAGGCCGGCAAGGTGTTGCGCTCCACTATTGTAACCTATCGGATCGTTTGCGCCCGGTTCACTACTAATACATTATGTATCCAAATTGGATATTCGCTCTGAATATACTGTTATATTGAAATCATGTTAGATATACGAAAGACCAAAAATTATTCTTAATATTATTTATATAGGACAGCCATGATGCTAATTAGTGGGGACCCAGTCCAACAATACAATGAGACAGTCGTACGACACTGGCAAGGATTTTTCGTTTTAATTTTATAATAAATATATGTATGTACACAGATAATCTATTTTTCTACATGACTAGTAGTACACCGTTACTTTTACTTTGTACATAATGTATGAATATATGTGTCTATGTACATAGTTCAAACAAACGCGGTATACTTGATTTGACTTTCAAAAGCATGCGGCTGCGCGCTAAAGTAACAGATCGTAGAAGTAAACTATTCTAATACATATCCGTTCAATTGTCCGTAAATGAATCCGGTTCTAAATACCAATTTGGTCGAACGGTTCCTACGTTCAATGTTATACGAATTTTCCCACACGTTCAAGCGTCACATTGAAATATTATAATGTGGTTATAAAATAAAATGAATTCTTCGTATTTAATAATTTACTTAATTACGTTTTTTATAAAAGATTTTTTATGTTACATTTATGATATTATTAATTATGTGATTAAACATGTACCGGCTTAACTCACGTACGTTTTTCGGGACGACCCGACTAGTTTCGAACCTGTACAAGGTCCTTCCTCATGAGCTCCCGCCGTTTGAAGCGAGGTCGCGACGGAGACCCCAATCTCCGCCACGTCGTACAGGTCCGAAACTAGTTGGGTCATCCCGAAACGTACGTGAGTTAAGCCGGTACATTTTTAATCATGTGTATAAATACTCACGAAACTTATTGATGTCGCGGCAATAAACATGAATTGTTTCCCTCTTATTTTGTCATTCGCGTACTTCAGAGGGCACGTCAAATAACCCGATCTAAACTGTTAACATTAGTTAAGAATTAGCTACACCTTGGAAACCTTCAGTGTTTTTAAATCGTACAATAGATGTCACTGCTAAGCCCTTTTCAAAAATACCTTAACCAGTAAAGTAGGTACGGTATGATTAAAAATGTAACGGCTTAACTCACGTACGTTTTTCGAGGCGTTACTGTCACCGTCGCGCCCTCGCTGCAAGCGACGGGTGCTCATGAGGAAGGACCTCGTACAGGTCTGAAACTAGTCGGGCAATCCCGAAAAACGTACGTGAGTTAAGCGGTTACATTTTTAATCATGTGTATAAATACTCACGAATCATTTAATAGTAAAATAGGTACGGTATAGTTGAGAGGAAGATTCATGTCTCTCAGTGGGGCCTCGATAGTTTTTAAGTACGATGGGAAATCTAAATATGAATTAAACATACACTCCCTCGTCGTGACCTGAGTAATTTTAGGTGCAATTAAGACTTATACAAACAAACAATCAAATATTATAAACTGACACACTTATGTCGGCTTTAACATACGCAGCTATTTTCAGAGCAAACAGACGTTCTCAGTTTAACTGTTAATTTTTATAAATGGTTTTAATAAAATTTAAACTGCATTATTTCAGTACTACGGCATAATTACAGTCCTCATACCTTTGTGATGCCATACACAACTAATACATTTATAACTAGCTGTGCCCGCGACTTCGTAAGCGTAGATTTCGTAAGTTTTGAAAAAATAAATTGACATGACTTCTTTATTTGTTAACTGATTTAAATGAAAAAAAACTCTGAATGTTAAGTAAAGACCATCACAATATAATCCGGAAAACTGCATTCGAATCGAATAAGCCGGTTCTGAGATTAGCGTGTATAAACTTACAGACGTACAGACAAACAGACAAAATGAAAAAACATTGTTTTGGGTTCTCTTGCGTATGTAAAGGCACCCCATTATGAATTTTTAAATATATTT
>DWJK01005323.1:0-11252 GCA_018248815.1 Croniades pieria auraria
CATTAAAATATTCAAAAAGGCAAATGGCGGTCATAAAGTAGCACAATGCTGAATAGAAATGACTCGGCATTCAAAGGAACCTCTTTAAAAGTTACATTAAAAATGTATGCGCCCATCCCTTGTCGGTCGGGAACGTAAACATAATCGAGCTCTTTAAAAATTAAACGACACAGATAAAAAAGTACCAAGGTGTTGCGATGTCGTCACTGGCATTGCCTTATTTATTTTTCTCTTAATAAACATATGGTTTTGACGTTTACAGATAACAAAGAAGTTTTGTTTGATTTTACTTTAACTGAGAAGCAAGAATCATAACTTATATTTCATTGTCAATGCCTTTCATTGTCAGTGTTTGATACAGGCGTAGTGTCTGAATCACATAATTCTGCACACACTTTCATTTACTTTTACTAAATATAAATAACGAAGAATAAATTGTACCTACATTTATTATATGTATTTAAATTACGCTATGTGACACCACTTTTATCGCGGTCATATTTTATTGAATTAGCAGGAACATCACTGATTCGGTAATACAATGATTGTCAAACATGAACCATTCTAGTTTTAAATTAGCATTTGTAAAACTTACATGAAAAAAAACATTTGTTTTTTTCGTTTTAATATAGGCATATAATCATGGGCATATAAGGTTTAAAATCTAATAAAATAACACTTAGTACATGTGATCGTTAATAATAGTGTTATTAAAATAGACGTATATCCATAATATTCAAAAACAGAACTGAAATATGATGTAGGTGCCGTCGAGCTAAATGGCTATCAATCGGAAGATGATACGGACAACAAAAAGATGAAAGAAAATACATACATAAATATAATTCCGAAAATCTTACACAAAAAGTATTACTATTAATTTTTGTTAAATAATCTGTTGGATGCAGACATTTTCCGGTGAGTCTATGCCTAACGGTCGGAGTGTTGCAAAAGAATTCCGGGTTGCCACATGGCATAAAATACAAATTCTCATCGAGAGAAAACTTATCGGACAGTACAGCACGGAGTGGTCGCCAGGGGGGCAGCGCTCTGGAAGAAAAAATCAGCTATATTAAACTTTTTCATAGCATATCGGTTGGATTACGCGTAAACGAACTAAGGGAGTGTTATTTCTTTGCCGTTTCCGTCCACGTTCGACTCCATCCACCGAAATGTTCAAATGTCATTCATTTATATACTCCATTTTTATTTATTATCGATACAATAAATAGCCTTTGCCTATTATAAAATTCTCTCGGCAGCAAATAAAAACTAAAATATGTGTGAATGTCAGTGCATATTAATAAATATGAACTATACAGAAAAACTGCCGTGTAGTGCCGGCTTGGAATTGCACTACTTTAAGATCCCAGGGAATCTTAAGAGGCGAGAGAGGAATCATTCTAGGAGATGAGCAGCTGCATCTTCCTGCGTAATACGAACATCTACTGCGGTCACCAACCCGCAATGCCAAGCGTGGTTAGTTTGGCAAAACCCTCAATATGGCATCCACAAAAAAGGCTCATACCCCAATCCCCAGCGGCCCCACTATTCCTGGCTACGGCAGCGGTAACGGTGGGGCAGGAGGTGCTAAGAATCTCCGGCGAGAGATCGTACTGCCACAAACGACGACGTCTGCACCTGCTAACATACAACACCAGGACACAGGACCGACGACAAGATACATGAGCTGGAGGAAGTGATAGACAAGTTAAACTGGAGTATTCTACGATTATCCGAAGACCGAAGACAGGGCGAGGACACGATAATCCTCAAATCCGGAAACTTGTTCTATCACCGGGATGGCTAACATCTGTCCAAATGTGGTGTCGGGTTTATCGTCGACAAGTCCTTCGTCAACAACGTGGTGAAATTTGAGAGTGTGTCTGCAAGGGTAGCATACCTTATACTCAGGATATCCAGGCGGTATTCGCTGAAGGTCATACAGGTATATGCACCGACCTCGGCACACTCCGACGATGAGGTTGAGGTCATGTATGAGAACATTAATACACACCTCAAACACTCATTTCACAGTTTTAGTGGGGGACATCAACGCGAGACTCGGCACGCGAGATGCCGACGAGCAGGCGGTAGGACCCCTTGGTATCGGACAACGGGATCACCGAGGCTACTTGCTCGCTAATTTCTTGGAGAGGGAAGACTTCTATATGATGAACTCCTTCAAGAAAAGGTCACATCGCAAGTGGACTTGGATAAGTCCCAATGGTTCCATAAAAAGCGAAATAGACTACATTTTGGCAGACAATCGTTAGCTGGTGACATTTAAACTTAAAACGCACTTTTTGTAAAGAGGTACGCACCATGGATTTGAACCCAGCACTCCCGGAATGAGAGGCTGAATTCTTAACCACTGAGTTATCACTGCTTGCAATGATATGGTAAGAAGCACATTAAATATCAATATCAAGCTCGCGCCTAATAAAGTCTACGCTCAACGACTAACAACTGTCTAGATTCAGGGGTCCGAAAACTTTCGACTCGAACAACGCACCCGTATAGTGCGCCCAGAAACTTGCGAATCAGTAGACGACCTTAATACCAGCATAATAGAAACTGTCCACGGGTCCAAGTACTTTAGGACTCCCTCCAGTAGTAAACCCCAAGTTCTCTCAGAACATACTCTCGGTCTCATGAGGAAAAGACGAGAACTACATATATGAGCAGTCTCCAACCTCTATGTCCAAGTACAGACAGCTTAATAAATAGATCTCTCAGAATCGGCGACGCCATCTACGTGTTTACAACACAAATCGTGAAAAAAGTACAATCGAGCGGAACAAATTGTCCAAAGTATTCGCCGGAGATCTACGTATTGGGCAAAGTTAGATGGCAAGGTCGAACACCTAATCCGGTACCACAGTTTCGTCTAATCATGAGGTTCTGAGAGAAATTGAGAGTTACTATGGGTAGCTGTATACCGGCTTCAAAGCTTTGGCTTTTAAAGCGGCGAGCGATAAGAGAAATAAATTGACCCGGCACTATACCGAAGATATCGCGGACATCAGTTTGTTTGAGATTGAATGGGCTCTTAAAAAGCTCAAGAACAACAAAGCACCGGGGGATCACGGAATGATAACTGAACTATTGAGGGCTGGAGGCAAGGCAAACCCGTATCAAAGGCTCTTCAATAGTTATTCGATTCGGTCATCAGGAACAGAACCATCCCAAGAGCTTGGAGCAGAAGCGTAGTGGTGCTGTTCTTCAAGAAGAGTGATAAAACCCTACTGAAGAACTACAGGCCCCTTGCGAGGTCCATGTCGATGATGATACAGAAAAAATAAGAATAAACGTATATACACATTTCTTTTGTCATTTCTGGTTTCCTCTGCCTTTCCCTACCTCGATACTTCCAAAAGTCTAATATTTAATTTGTCCAATGATATATTTTAGGAGCGTTAGCAGTTCTAATTTTTTTTTTAATGAATAATTATCAACATGGTAGATTTCAAAGTAAGTAATATTCTGAGGGATTCATCTGTATCCAATTATATATGTCCGTCTCACAGATTTATTTTGGTAATTCCAAAATAAACATATCTAACTACTATACTAATCGACACTAATAATTCAATTCGTTTAGCCTCAAGCGTTAGTCCTATTCATGCAGTCCTATTCGATATTAATTACTATGTACATACATCAACGGCTAAATATGACTGCTGCCTGGTCGTTTGAATTCTATTCTTATTTATCACCATCAATCATTTTATCGTTCCACTCTTAGACACGGTTTTTCACTCAGTGTAACAACCGTTACGCCCATAGTCTGCCACGATGGTCAAGTGCGAGCGTTAAGTATAAAGCCTCAGGTAGACCATGCGATCCACTAGGCTCACGATCCGCACTAAACTAAAGGTGACTACACCTATATCAGATCCTGGTTGACGTATACGGCGCTGGCGTGGTACGCCCTGATAGCCAAGATGAATCGCAGGCGCTTGCAAGCGCAGCATATCGTCCTGCGAACCATCATTGGAGCGGGTCGCTACGTCAGGAACAAAATCGTAGCGCGTATGTACGTATGTCCTCCACACACTCAGCGACCCACACTCTCGTCTCAACGGGTTCGCACTCCTACACGTTCGACCACCTGCCGGCTGCCAGCTCCCGCGTGCATTTGTCAGGCTAGCGTTGACAGGAAAGCAGTGTAGACTACCGCCGCTGCCTATGTAAGGCGGGGTATTAGGTGTTATAAGAGAATTGCTCGGGGAGAGAGGAAGTACTCAAAGCCCGTAATCCTCACGCAACACCATTAGCATTGCAGTGTGCGATAATTCAATCCATCCATCCATCAAGTGCGGGTATTCACAGGAAAAAATTCAATTCACTTACTTGTTGGGATACCCTGACCCTGCACCAACATAACCACACTGACAACAACAAAACCGAAGACTGTAAACTTCATCATAAAAAGCAATCACCGAGAACAACCAAGAGACGTGTTGTACACGAATCCACTTATTGAAACGATGTTCAATACATTACATATACTCGGCTTTAAACTGTTCCTTCATTCGTTATCTGTGAATGAGGAATAACTTTCATATCAAGAGAACGTACTCGTGCATTTCAGTACTTATCTCAGAAGCATTCTGCAAGAAATATTCATAGGTACGCGACAGTTACAGGTTATATTACGGTCACAGTTATTATAATAACCATAACGTTATTTATTGTTTATTTAACATTTATAAAACTCATAACATCATATTATTATATAAAGGGATCATAATAAATATGTCCAAGAAATACACTATTTGTGAGCATTTTCTAGAATATCGTCGGCCCTTATCCTTACTATACTTTACAGATACACGATGTTAATGAAGTCTAAGTGCGGAACTGTCCTTGACAGGGTGGCAATCGAAACTATGCCCTTTAATAAGAGCTTGGGTGTACTTTATGCAAGAGGAGAACTCAGATTGCTATTGGAATAGAGAGCATGGCAGTGAACTCTGTAGGTCAGTAGAAAAAAAAATGTATTTTATGTTTACTGTTAATATATACATATATATATATATATATACATTTGCAATGTAATATCATTTTACTCACATATAGAGAAAATCACTTTCTAAAACATTACCATGACATGAATTTAAAATAGATTCTACAAAAGATTTTGACAGCTTGTCAAAACTGTCATGCCATACCACATTTATGTCACGTCATTTCGAAGTTCCATTACACGTTACTAAGGTGCTGTTTTTCAGGTTATACGGAACTCGGAAAAAGTGCAGACATTGCGTTATGGTCATATAACATAACAGTCATAACATAAATTTCCCGATGTGTATGTGTTACACTGACCACAACGCGTTGTGAGCTGTTTTTTCGCTCAATGAGCGTTTTCGGTCTTTACACGTAACAAATACATATAAGTTTACATATGTAAATATACTTCAAGTGATTCAACCCTTTTGACTGCCAGGAACTTACAAAGGATAACGTTTGTTATTATCATAATCGCAATCAATTTAACAAATCGCTTAAATGTATTATTGTTAAAAAAATTTAGTATACGTCATACCCTAAAAGGATATTGTTTAAAAGTAGCTACTGAAGCAACTGACTGAAGTATTTTTACATATTTTGCGAGTAAAAATATGCTTCGATAATAATTTTGTAAAATACAAAATAACTTATAAGAATTGTGTAAATAGGAAAATAGTATCTACATACGTGTGTGTGGTCTAGACCCGTTGCTCTATATGGCAACCCAATTGCTATTCTCTTTGCCTGTGGTTCGCCTAGGAAACGGTTACATTAAAATATTCAAAAAGGCAAATGGCGGTCATAAAGTAGCACAATGCTGAATAGAAATGACTCGGCATTCAAAGGGACCTCTTTAAAAGTTACATTAAAAATGTATGCGCCCACCCCTTGTCGGTCGGGGAACGTAAACATAATCGAGCGTTGTAAAAATTAAACGACACAGATAAAAAAAATATCAAGGTACTGAGATGTTGTTACTAGTATCGATTTATATATTTTTCTATTATAAAAGTAATGTCTTGAAGTGTATAGATAACTGTGTGTTTATACCATAAATCAGAAGTCAGAATAAAAAATTATATTATGAAGACAATGCCTTTCGTTCTGAGTGTTTGGAGTGCGTGTATTGTCTGATGATTCAGTATTATGTGATATAAAATACTTCACATATTTTCGTTTATTTAAAAAAAAAAGAAATTTCGTTTATTTTTACTAAAAATAAATAACAAACGACAAAGAATAAATTATGCCTACATTCATTAGTATTAAATTATGCGTGAAGCCATTTTTATCTCGGCCATATTTTATTGACTGCCTCGTTGGTCGAGTTGTTGCGAGCGCGACTGCCGATCGGGAGGTCCTGGGTTCAAATCCCGAGTCGGGTACTATTGGATTTTTCTAATTCAGAATTTCTAGTAGTGACTCTGAGTCTGGATTTATGCCCGGTGTATGGCAATAGACTCACCACCAATTCCGTGGGACGTAAACGTAACTGGTGAAACGTGGCTATGTACTACACTCTGCCTATCCCTGCGGGGATTACAGGCATGATGTTACATATTTTATTGAATTGGCGAGAACGTCACCGATTTGGTAATTCAATAATTGTCAAACATCGTACCGTTATTAAGTTAACATATTGACGAACTTTCTGATTTCAAAAGAAGCAATTTAAGATTGACACGAGAACTAAAAAAAACATTTCTCTATATTTTAATACACAAAACGATCCATTTTTAAGATTCATAAATACCAAAACACAGGTTAATATATTATATTGATAATCTTTCATATAGAACAAATGATTTTTTTTTCAAATGTTACAATTTAAAAAAATGGCAATAAAGTTAACTACCTTTGTAAAGGTATTTATTGAAATTGTCTGCGTACGTTGCAATACATTTCATTTTATGGTGTAAGACGACACAGACAACATGTAATACAACAGTTTCCTTTCTAATAAAAAAAAATTATTGGACAAAGGCAAGATGTTTTAATTTTCCATTTCGAAGATTTGACTTCGAAGATTAAATATTAGCAGCATATTCACATAAAACAAAACTAGGTAAGATTTGTCCGCAAAGAAACAGTTCTAGATATTATATTGCAGCAAACAACCTTGTAAGTTACCAGATGACAAATGACCACTGACGAAAACTAAACATGCTTATGCAATATCAAACGACAGTTTGTTCGAAATTTAAATTTAGTTCATTTTAAGCTACAACTGTAGAAAGATTTTCATTGCTGGTAACATCACGGGAAAATACTACAATTTTTTTCCACGTAGGTATCTAGTTTAATTTTTGCATAAAATAGATTTTCTCTTATCTCCCCTCGCGACTTGCTTTTGTGATAACACGTTTCTTAATACTCTAGATAAACCGGTAACAAGATTGTGCATTTGCAATTTAAATTTAAATTAGAGTAAGGGGAGTTGGATTGTTAAAAGAAACATCATATTGTTCGTGTCAGTTGTTCTTTTAATAATATATATTGGTTTTAGACATTCATAATGTCGACTGTGTTCTGGCCGTTCGTAGAAAATCATATTTACAGATAGTTTATTTTACAGATAGACTTTTGTGTTCTAGCACAATTTAAATTTTAAAGGAAATAAAAGAACAGTATTTTAAAACAACATTATGAAATAGATATTTCTTATAAACAATGTATATAAATAATATTCGATAACAGAACCCAAATATGATGTATGTAGGTACCGTTGAGTTAAAATATTATTGTTAGGCACTTTTTATTGAACAATCTGCTGGTTGCACACATTTTCCGGTGAGCCTATTCCTAATGGTCGGAGTGCTGCATAAACGTTCCGGCATTCCATTCCACATGGCATAAAATACAAAGGCCATAAAGAGAGGACTTATCACAAGAGGGCTCCACTATCGGCGGACAGTACAGCACGGAGTGTTCGCCAGATGGGTAGTGCCGTGGAAGAAATCACTTATACGTAACTAATTACCTTATGACTAAATACTATACCAATCGACACTAACAGTCTTATTCGTCCGGTGCTATTCATGCCATCCTGTTCGTGCATACCTATTCGTGGAGTCATATTCAATATCAATCACCTTATACATCAACAGTCACTTGTGACTGCTGCCTACTCGTTTGTTAGTCTATTCATCATCATATATTTTTGTGAAAAATATATCAAAACAGCGGCACAAGTGTATCAAGATACCATTCTTCAGAAGGTAGTTAAGCTCCTTAACAACACCGTGTTCAATAACCAAGAATGATTCTTTCAGCAAGACTTGACGCCGAGTCATAGAGCTCGATCCTCCCAATCTTGGTTAGAACCGAAGGTTCCGGACTTCATCAGAGCTGATGACTGGCCGTCATCTAGTCTTGATCTTAATCCATTGAATTATGATTTATGGTTTTGGGTTGGGTTGGTTGGATAGAAGGGCCTATGTCTAACAGTGATAATGATGAATGTCCTGTTACCTTATAGTTAGCTATTAAATGAAAATGTAATTTCACGCCTGTAATCCCCGAAGAGGTAAGCAGAGGTGATTGGTACACTCCCATGTTTCACCTATTAAATAATTACATTAAAATATTAAATGTATTTAATAATTTAATTGTCTACATAAATCTGCCAAATATCCATATTGAGAACTTGTATTATGTTTGTTTGTAATTTTTTCTTATGATTATCAAAAAAAATTTACGACGAGGCGTAAACGAAATGGTACACAACGAGATAAGGGTTAAATTATTTTCGCCCCTTGTATTTTAAGGGTTGGTGGTAAAAAGTGGGCTATCTTAACAAATGAGATTTGTTGAGATAGGAAGCAATGATATTTTATTTGTTTGTTCTTTTTAGTTCTGTTTTGAGTTTAAAGTATTCTCTTTTCATGATAAAATACAGTGGGATATTTTGCTTTTCTATTAATGTATGTAAGGAAACCGTGTATGAAATGAATAATGTAGGAAGATGTAGATGTAGAATGTAGAAGAACCATATTAGGTGTGTAAGGTTATTTGGCTTTCTGTGCTCCCTGGTTACTCCGTAAGGGACTTGACGTGACTTTATAACACAATAATAATCACCTATAAAAAGGTGTTTATTGCAACATGTTGACGAACAGTCATAAATATATTTAGCTAGAGTTTAAAACGATGTTATAATATCAATATAACAACTAATGTAGGTCCTACGAATATATTATATCATATAGACATTTCGGTTAATTAGTTTTCCAAGTCAGTAAAATCTGCAACTTTGTCCGCCTATCGACGTACGTCCGAGGCAAAGGGGACTTATTAGTTCGTTTTCCCGTTACTGTTAATGTATTCGAACTCTTTATAAATTAATTTGCATGAATATAAAATGATACATTAATCAGCGGATGAGGTTAACTGAAGCATGTTGGAATATTTTTTTTTCCATTTGCACATTACTTTATCAGTTTTATTTACTTACTTTTAGTTTTATTTACTTTTTATGAACGTGTTTGTTATCAGTGAAACTTTAAATTTTATTTACGTATTTTTGAAGTAAAACTCTGCTAAGCATGTTTTACTAAAGAAAATGATTAAATGAAACGATTGTTAAAATCAAATAATCAAAGTGCTGGTGTCAATTCTGCCTCTATGATCTAACTGTCATATTCAATGAAATATTCTTTTATATACATCGGCTAATTGGGCCGCAATTCAGTTTACAATATAAGGATATTTTTCTCCCTTTCATTTTTTCTTCATGTTATAGGTACATTAAAGAACGATCCTGTAGGACGGAACCGGGATACTACGGTATCTCCTAGCTATCATAACATGCAATTAAAAGGAGACTTCTGGGGTTGCGAGCGGCTAGAGTGAGAACTCAAATGGTCCAGCCAATGATCCCGGTAAAGACGACTGTATATGTTGTAACATATCTTTGTCAAAATGAAAAAGCGTAGAATAAGCTATTATGTCTATCTCTGGTGCGAACCCATAGGTAGGTACATATGTCGCACTTGGAGGACTCCGGATACCGTTGAATATCCTGGAGTATTTCCATTAATACCACCAAGGGAGCTTCAGTTCAATAAAAATCTACATGGCCCAGTATTTTTCCCAAGGGACAGTAAGTCTTCTGGAGATTTTTTCCGGAGGTTTCCTCCTAGGCGCCAGAAAAAGATACATTGAAGCAAATTATTATTCAGTTACTGACATTACCGCGATTATTTCTCAACTGAGTAAGTAGTTCAGATATTTAATTGGCAGAAGGTTCCGTCGCTATTAAATTCAATATGGACGAAAGTTACCGAATTTGTAGGGGATGGCATGATTTCACTGGGCATGCAGAATGGTATTCGCTATGTACATAATTACTAGCGTAACTTAACTGGCAGGGGTGGGCAGAGTCGTGTGGCACACGTCCGTATTTCACCAGTTATGTTCAAATAATATCAGTAATTGAAGTTTTTTTATTAAAATAACATAATTACTATAGTTATGTGGTACCAACCTTTTGCCATACACCTGACACCAATCTAGACTTTCGTAAAACATTTTACTTATCAAATGAAGAACTGATTTCCTCTCCAAATGAGAGTTAAATTCAGTCTGCCTAGATAGGCAAGTGAAGGTAGCAGATTTCACATACCTTAGGGTGTATTGAAAATAGGTAGATTTCCTCAGGATATTTTGTAGTGATGTTGAGTGATGTTTGTCTTATAAATACACGGACACAGGTACTTTTTCTCAAAATCTCAGATTCAGTATCTCGCACTAGGTAACTAAAAAACGTACACGTATGAATAAAATAATTATGTCCTTTTGTTACGTAATTTAGACAAACACTCATGCTAATCGCACAAATTACGCCGGGTCAGGCTTAGGGAAAGCTATTATTATTCACAAAAGAATTACCCGCGTTTATATTAAAATCATAAATATAAAGGGTTTTTCATTAAGGGCGAGTCGATGGAAGGAATGACGCTGCCTTTAGTCCTTTGGTTTCAGCTTCTGGGTCAGTTAAATTTTGTATGGGTGCAGGTCCAAATCACGACGCAAAATTCGCCATGTTGTGATCTGCGACAGGCCAAGTCCTTGTGAGCGACGCACAATGGACTGTCTCGGATTCTGTTGCACACTCTCACGAACAGCGGCGATGTTTTCTGCAGATCTTGCGTTTCCTTGACGTACGGGTGTTGGCTGATTGTTCACTGAGCCGGTGGACTCGAATTTGGCCACCAAACGTTGAATAGTCGACT
>DWJK01005324.1:0-11251 GCA_018248815.1 Croniades pieria auraria
TCACTTAAAAACTAGACATGTATAGACAAGCATATTAAAACAGCAGACGACACAGAAAAATAATTTAAAATAATTTGTAACTACAAATTTAACTTAAACTAAAAAAAAAAATTCAATTAACGAAACGAAACTAAAGAGGAAAAAATTAAAAAATTTTTCAATTTGATGGAACTTATAATGTAAAATGTAAGACTAGCTGTTTTTTCAGACTCTGGCATGTATTATTAAAAATGTCAATTTCTTTTATTGATTCGCTTGCTTGGTTGTTGCATCTTTGACAAGACCAGCTACAAGACTCATAAGATGGTATAGGACCAACTTAAATGAGGATAATATATCTACGGCGTTCTTAATATTATATTTTGCAACTTATGTGTATGCAACTTACCTAATATTTTTACGAATGCGTATTGATATCTGAAGTGATTTTAAAACAAATCTATTTTAGCGTACTTATGAGAGGTTGATTTGATTTACATTAATACATACATATATACTTGATGAGTAATTCTAATAATGTACTTGACCTTATATATGACCTTATATATTAAATGGTAGAAGCACATTCGAATCTAAATCCTATAAATCAATTGAATCGATTAATAAGCGACTTAAGTCAAATCAGATTAAATTTAACCGCTAGATCAAATCAATATTCTGTCTGGGGAGCGCTGATTGGTTAGTAAAACTGATTTTAATCCGGACTCAGTATCGAGTTTGTCTAACCTGAGCATATTTTTTAATGTAGAAATAGGCCAGCGCTTGGCTGTAATCTCACCTGATGGAAAGCGATATACCTCCTGAGATGTACCACGCTCCCCTAGAACGTGCTTATTCACTCTTGAACAATTCCAGTTTACTATAGCATATATTAGTATTGGGCTCCAGTCCGATTGAATAGCGACATAAATAACTAACTCGCTTGAAGGACGGCTTGAAATTATTTCAAAACCTTCGACAAAGTTTAACGACTAACGCCAATCCTCTCGAGAGTCTGCAACTAAACGCACAAATACAGATGGAGTGTTTTGGAAGGTTCTAGAATTCTGTTCCTTCGATTCAAGAGTTTGATTGTCCAAGATTTACTACTTACATATTTATGCGTTAAGCAGTTGTTTATTGTAGTGTGTGAATTCAAGGCCTGTCATAGACCGGCACACGAGACATTCCAATTAGTATTAGCGCAATTGCAAACAAATTTCAATAAAAATCTCTATAGATCAATCAATAATAAAAATAATCACTGTTTTAACTTGGACGAATATTATGCTTTTTTCTATTTTATCAGCTTTCCATCTGGAATTTCACTTCAAAGATTGTCAATGTGAATTTTTCGATATGTAGGTATATTTTACTTGAATTAATTAACATCGTATTGTATAATTATTAATAGGTAGCTTAAGTCTTAGTCTTCTATTAATTCAAACACACATTTGTGAGAAGACTCTGGGACATAAAAAACCGCATTATTCTGAAAACGTCCTTGAAAGTTTAAAAAGATAAATATTCTATCGCTCTTATAGTAGTCATAGATTGTTTTGGTGTTCATAGATAAATTATGATTTTACACTTTCGGAGCCTGTTCTCCTGAAGTTTTCTCGCCAATGATCGTAAGGCTCTAATGAAAATAAGTTTAATACAGAAGTTTAAAACAGTCTATCTAACAGCGCCGTCTCAGATGCTCCTCTGACCTAAAATGAGTAGAGAAATGTCACTAGGTCACATGGTCTTCACGCGAAAGGTTTCCTCACTGGAAGTAATTGGTTTTCTAGAACTCTTAACTATTAGAGACGAATTGCTTTAATTATAAAGGCATCATAAAACAACCTTAATTTTATGGAGCATCTGTTCCAAATAGAAAATTCCTCAATAAACAAGTAGAATTAATGTATTATGTTTTGCGGTACACTAAAATAACTTTATATATCATAATCATTCAAATCATGGACTGGTCCGTTGGCGAAGCGGATAGTTACCTTGACTCCTGCGCTGGAAGTTGTAGGTTCAATTTCACAGTTCGTTTCATCTCGCAAACTGGAATGCATATATCAAGAGAGAGACCGTTAGAGTAACCGTTAGAAAATTAGTGTGATGATATAATAATAATAATTAATGTCGCTGGTTGTTTAAAACTCTATATCTTAATGAGTATTGTGTGCGTGCGTGCGTGCGTGCGTGCGTGCGTGCGTGCGTGCGTGCGTGCATGTATTTATAAGAATTTTTATCAGCTGTCTGGTTACTATAGTACAGACTTTGTCTAATAAGATCAGATGGACGCGTGTAGAGATGTTCTAAGACATTCATATTTATTCGTTTGCATAGATGTATTTGCTATATCTAATTGGTCTTTAATGGCTCTTTTAAAATGTGTTCTCTGCAATTATCGACGGCAATAAATATTTACGAGTAACATGCTAGTAATTACAGGTCGTCGACTGCCTCGTTGATCGAGTGCTTGCAAATTCGACTTGTGATCGAGAAGTTCCGGGTTCGATCCTTAGGACGAGTAGGTACTGTTCCGTTTTCTTAACTTGAAGTTCGTAGTAGTGGCTCGGGATCTGGATTTATGCCCGGTGTATGGTAATAGGTTCACCGCCTATTCCTTAGTGGGGCGTAAACAAAGCTGGTGATAGGAGAGAGTCTACTACAATTTGGATTACAAGCGTGATGTTTTCTTATATGAGTCATACCTATATGAATCACTCGTATTGTCATTATAATGACATATTATTATAAACGCATACACTTTGTAGGCTATTTTTTTATTTGTAAGTTTGTTAAAGAGTTCACAGATGACTTCATCCTTCTATTTTTTTTTAAATTAATCAGTAATAAGGGTTACAGAAATTTCATCACTCTTAACTATTTAATTTAGTTACAGAAATGGCAGTTTTTTCAATTTCTTGGAGTAAAAGATCATGTTCAGCAATAAATGTCACGGGGTCACCTAAGGTATTATTACATTTGTGAGAAAGGTACAGTGCTAATATGTACGAGTACCTATGTGTGAGTGCGCGTGCCTCTGTTGCACATGTGTGTGTGTGTGTGTGTTTAACTCTATTTCTGATATTAATATGTAACAGTGTAATGAGATTTTTACGCAAAGAAATGATAAATTATTTAACGTTTTCTTATTATATTTCGTTAATGAAAGATGCTGTTGTAACAATAATGGCAACTCTAGTTCTATCGTTAAATAGTGTTCTTGCAGATACAAATGTGTCATAGAAAATAAATGTTTGATTCCGATCCAGATGTATGTCTACGAAATATTGTTTATTGTTGTTCATAGACATCCATGTTCATAGACAATACAACAAAAATTTGCGTTTCTAACTCTTGTGCTAGAACATTAAAATATATTGAAGCCAAAAAGCATTCTTGATGAAGTAAAGTGGGCAGATAAACTTCAGTACATATTATTGCCAGCTCACAAACATAGACATCTGGTATATTGACATAGGCCACACTTTGCTTTCTAACAGGCAAAGCTGTGGCAAGTGCTGGTCTACATTGTATAGAGAAATTTAAGCCTAAGCTGCTGTTAGACGCATTCGAATACCTTTTTTAAAGACATACGCCCCAGGATTTGAATTCGCAACCGCTAGTCTATCACTTTGACACAATCATTGTGCATCAACAATAGCTATGAATTATTATATATTTCGAAACGGGGGCGGACAATGTGATTGATGGACAGGTGTAGGCAATAGTATTTTGAACAATATGCCAAAATTTAAATTGATCGATTGTGTCACAGAATCGTTTTGTTCACTCCATAAAACATGCGTACGAATTGAAAACCAGGTCGATTTCAGTTTTAGAACCGCAGCGGGCGACGTTTGTTCTATACGTTTAAGTGTTTACCATCAAGGAATTTGATGAAGTGATTTTATGAGACTTTCAATAAAATTTTAATGACTGAATCCATTTCATTCGCATTCTGTTCCCAATAATTATAAATAGAATTTTGGTGACGGATTCTCTCGTTTTCGTCTTTATAGATATGTAACTTTAGATACAGTCATTTTAATGATGGTTAATCCCGAATATAATGTTTATTTTAATGCAGGTTCTAAGTTTTCAACCGGCACTTATTTCGTGAAAAAAAATATTTTTTACATTTTTCAATGAGTTTTCACGTACTTCTCACATCATACATATATCATCATCATCAGCCTTCTCCTCTCCACTGCTGAACACAAACCTCTCCAATGAAGGCACGACACTTTTAATGTATACGACGATTAAATTAAATTAAAATTTAGTCAAATGTCTATTGCAAGAAAAAACAGTTTCTGGTAAAACTAAAAAAATTTCTGGTAAATTCGCCGAACATTTTTATTAACCTGCGATTGAATACAAATGTAAAATAAAATTGACTTTTTTCCATTTCCATGTAAATACATTACTCACATCAAAGGAATTGTATACAGAGATGACTATTTTCATGCAATAGGGACGTACTAGAGCTTCTGCCACACTCGGCAGGTACGCAAGCCAAGAGACAGTGTAATTACGGAACAAGGGACCCTCGGCTCTCCGCGCTCTCGCTCCTGCGATTCTTTTGTCTAAATCGGTTTCTGGTTCGCGGCTGTGGAAACTAGCTGAGACAAAACGTACTACTGTGTATTGTTTCAATTGTTAGCTGCGACTCATTTACATTTGCGTATAAGTTTAAAAATAATAATAATTAATGGCACTTAGTATCTTTGTTGTGGCTCTGACATAAACAGACCTCAGTCATGTTTATTTTTCTGAATGTATCAACTAGAAAACATATATGTTTATGTGCAATAAATTTATTCCTTATTGTACATTAATACGGTAATTTAGATAATAAAAAGAGATTGAAAAACATAAAATGGCGGTTCTTCATCAATAGGACTTTTAGTCATTAAGATACATTGACTGTCATAATGTACTGTGGTAACAATGATTTTAATTAAAGTCGATAATCCTCATATCAAAGTTATAGTCACGTTACACTCCAATGCATAGCGAACAAACTATCTGTAGGAATTATACAGAAACGGCCAATAGGACGGCGACCGCATCATCATGCAGTTGCGAGCGATGCGGTCAGCACCTGCGGTTTTCTATTCCATTGCGGTTTTGCGCTATGAAGTATTTGAACTTTTATGAGAAATTTAATACTGAACAACCAATGCTTTGTGTCTAATTTTTACGATTTACGAAGTTCTCGTTGTTAATTCGTTGACCATTGAAAATGCAAATATACATATGTATATGTTTATGAAATTTGAAGACACGAGTTCAAAAAAAGTTCAAACATGCAGAACTGAACAGTGCTGTCAGGTGCTTTATTTTTCTACCCAAAGACAGCCGTCGCTTTCATTCAACGATTTATAGGTTTTAACGTCAATTTAGTAAAAAACTGCATTTATCGTTTTTAAATTTTGTCATCATTAATTAATTTATCATTATTAATTGTTGTATACTGTATTGTATATTCTTAACCCTTTTTACGGCAAAAAAGTATAATGATTATTATCACTGTGTGTCTATGACGTACATAAGTAACCTCTACTGAAGTTGTACTGTATAATTATTGTTGTGGTTTTACGAGGGTTCATAGACGAGTAGTTTCTAAACTAAAGCAACCCATTGAACAGCTGTTGATTTTTCCTCATCAGTACACCCTTTTACATTCCCTTCCAAGGGCCCCAGACTTGCTTAATTTAATTTCATAATATAATTGGTCTATCCTATATTTAGGAAACTCTTTCGTTTATCGACATTTATCATGATAAAGCTAAATGAGATCATGATTATCGTTATCATTATCAGCCTAAATCCGTCCACTGTTGAACATTGTGCTCTCCAATATTATGTCACTGAGCTCGTTCTTCAGCTCTTCGCATCCAACCACTCCCTGCTACTATGCGTATATCGTCACTCTTTTAAACAAGGCACGGAATATTATTAATGTATGAACAATATTTTAAATAATGCACAAAGGAAACAATCATTAGCGCTTGTTTGGACTTTACTTTCACTGAACCGCAACTGTTCAATGTACGTTATCCTCTCTATGGTTCGGTAATTTCACGGCGGATTTATAGCCGCGGTTTTATCACTCTTTTATTTTCAAAATATGTGGGTAGGTATAGCGAAAAAACGGAGAAAGCAAGTAACATGACTTTATAAACTTTAATCACTGTTATATCATGAAGGAAGGGAAGTATTACGGCTGCAAATTTTGAATGTTTCTACTTTCATAGTCACAATCGCCACCATACACACATATTGGAAATTTTGCATTCAGTTCTTTTATCGCCTAATTAAATTCTATGTACATTTATATGGTATACTCTTATGGAACCAGATTTATGTCATTGTTTCTTTGTTGGACCAATTGTTAAGTGTTGGACCAACCATTAATTATTATTCCTATGTCCTATTGCAATATTGCTGTAATATAGGACTAATTATTGTAACAAGATAGCAAGTTTAACTTAGATAATAACTATCAAACAGCTTAAATTTATAGCTACAACGTTGAACTAACGCGAAATAACTTTGTAATATGCATCAAAATGCATATTGCATTATCCAATGACGCATGCGTGTGTGCGGTAAGTGATAAAATGGAAAACGTGCTTTGTCTCGCCTGCATCGTTAATTCGTGTTCGAGTATATCATTTATCCCAGAAACTAACTTCGTGACCGTAATGCAATTAGATTATGAAGAATTAATGGAAAATTTATAACAACAGCAAATCAGGCAAATGGTTTTTTGGAAATGTTTGTTTGTATTCCGAATGCGAAATATTATTGATTTCCAGAATATTATTTCATTTGATTTGTATTATTGTTTTCCAGAATATTATTTCATTTGATTTGTATTATTGTTTTCCAGAATATTATTTCATTTGATTTGTATTATTGATTTCCAGAATATTATTTCATTTGATTTGTATTATTGTTTTCCAGAATATTATTTAATTTGATTTGTATTATTGTTTTCCAGAATATTATTTCATTTGATTTGTATTATTGTTTTCCAGAATATTATATCATTTGATTTTTACAATATTATTTTATAATATTCACTTGACGTTATAAACTGTATAAGTAGGTATTTACCAGTTCATGTACATATTTACATCTTAGTACATTATTTCATATGTAATTTAGAAAAAATGTATATGATAATATTTTGTGTGCGCCATCCCTAAGAAATTGTGATTAGAAAAAGACCTGACTCCGGTATGTTACCAGAATCGACGGCTATTTGGCAAGACGCCAAACACTTTAACATTTGTTCTATATGTTGATAGATATATGTATTATTGATCGGTTCCAAGCCGTTTTATCTTCCAAATAATCCGCAATTCTGTGATAGATATCGTGGTTAAATTTTGTTTGGTGATATACATGGATTTGGTGATTGATCTGAGGTGAATTTTTATTTGATGAGGGATGGGGCATGACTCAACGATTTCTTTCTACTCTTGAGTACGTACTGTAAAACATCGCGTATGTTTAGATGTACATTCATATATGTATGTATGTATTGCGGCTTTCAGATTGGACTATAAGACTATGATAAGTCAGTTGGGCCTCTGTATATTGTACCTCATTGTTCAACCGGGTAGTGGATTCGATTTCCGTCTAAGATAAATATGAGTATGAGCTGTGTCGCTTAGCAATAGAAATAGACGCAGTGCTTCGACCATGCTATAAAAGGGGGATTTTGTTACATCCCCTAAATTAGTATAAATAAATTTCACACCCTATTAGGGTGAAAAATTAAGCATTCTTTATGTAAGACGTGACGAAAATACCATCCCCGCATGAACCGACCCCGGCGTGGCGGCGTATAATGAGGTCGGATTTTTGGCAGCCGTTTTGGGTTCAACGGGGATTTTCACACAAGTTCTGATGTCACCGCGTTTCAATATTCTGAAAGTAGCGAGCTTTATGAAATTCCTTTTCACGTTCCGGACAATAACACCTTTGGCTAAGTAACGTGCTTATTACATGCGACATACATATATGTATATGTATATTTAAGATTTAAAACACTTGTAGTCATCAAAATAATACTAGCCTACATTCCTCAGTTTACCCCTTCGGGGATTACGGATGTGATGTTACATTTTTTATACATTGAAATAACATCCTTATACAACACTTCAAACCGAAACACAATAGGTACTCAACATTTCGAGACATACATTGGAGACGTTTAGAGACATGACTAATAGCAAATGTGCACATAACAAAACCTTAAACAAAGGAAATATGTTTAAATGAACCTCATTCAAGAATAAAAAACAATACTGCATGCATAATACGATCTAAAATAGCACGATACCATTAGTTTACACGCTAACATCTACGCGTCGCAATGTTACACACAATTGCAAGGAAGGCCCTAATATGAGTCACTTATATTCATTAACACACAATACTATACACCATGTGTTTGACGTAATTAAACTGTGACTATTGTAACAATCAGTTCTACATTTACATAATATATATCACATATGTCTGCCTCGTTGGTCGAGTGGTTGCAAGCGCGACTGCTGTTTGGGAGGTTCTAGGTTCAAATACCACGTCGGGTACTACTGAATTTTTCTAATTTAGAATTTCTAGTGTTGGTTCGGAGTATGCGCCCGGTGTATGGCAATAGGCTCCTCACCTATTTCATAGACATAAACGTGATGAAATGTAAGAGTGTACTACACTTATCTGTCTACCTCTTCGGGGATTACAAGCGTGATGTTACGTTTATATATCATATATGTTACCGTTGAGACAAAGAGTTATAATATAACAATGACAGTAATATCTTGGGATATCTAATTCTAAGCCATCTAGAAACCTTTGCTATGGGAAGTCAAAGGCTGATATCTGACATATATGTGCTTATAAATATATACGTACTATCTTTCTATACACAAATATATGGAACAAATACATGTATTCACAACACAAATGTTTGTTCCGTGTGGGAATTGAACCTACGACCACCGGTTTATCGATCAGGTCTACTAACCACTAAACCAACAGACCACTGAAAATTGAATAGATTATGACGTGCCCGTCAGTTTCTGTCCAATTTGTTCTATTTGCTATGTATATATGTAAATCGCCGTCTGATAGGGGCTTAGAGTCGGGGTCGACACTGCAAAAGCGTATGTTCCCGTAATCCCGATAACTGGCATCTTAAAAAGCGTCCTGCGCTTTCAGCTGGAATTGCTTGAAGTCCAGCTTATCCTGCACCCAGCTTCTCTTATATCCACAACTATGAAATTGAAGGGATTTTGTCAAATAACAATTGAAAGAAGCGTAACATTTCTTAATATTTAACAATATTTATTTTAATTTTTTTTAATAATGCTGTTATGTAACTTCGACGAAATGATTAAAGATTTTAGCTATATTGTACTTAATTTTTTTCTCAGTTGTCTACTCACGAGTACAAAGGAAAACGTCCTTAACTTGTTATGTTACTATAATATTTAGAAAAAAGGAACGTCACGTCTCTAATCCCCAAAGAGGTAGACAGAGGAGTGTAGGACACTCCCACGTTTCACCAGTTCACGAGTACATCTCACGTGTACGTGGAATAGGTGGTGATCCTATTGCCATACATTATCTATTAGTCATTAGTAATAGTGTTATTATACCCAACCCCCATGCCTAGCATAGGGATTATGCGCAAAACGTCCCATTGTAAAGCCTATGTCCTATGGGAAGGCTTACATTTGTATGTGGTGGTTCACAGACAACAGATTTGCGGTACAATTTCAATATTAAGACCTTAATATACGTCAAGCTGGACAGCAGTCACTATTATAGTATGTATGCTAATCTTGTGCTTACACAATTCACCTGCAAGTGACAAACGTAAAGTACTTTCTGGTTTCTCATACCAAGTCTCGTACGGGGTAGGTACAGAGCAATCTGCCAAATATCTTTGTCGTTTGACGCGCATTATATACCAAAACATGTTCTGACTGTTATTACTTGCATAGCATAAAACATGTCGTGTATTAAACTCAATTTGTTTATTCTGAAAGATTAATTATTAACATGAGTTCCAAGAATTAGCATTAATTCTATTTGCATGTTAGCATGTTGTTTTCTTTTAATTCTTAGTATAACGAATTGCTTTATTTAATTTCACACAATGTATAAAAGACCGTCGTAAAAGTTGAAATATATTTTTTTTTGTAATAAATGCCTCGTTGGTCGAGTGGTTGCAAGCGCGACTGCCGATCGGGAGGTCCTGGGTTTAGGTCGGGTATACTATTGGATTTTTCTAATTTAGAATTTCTAGTAGTGACTCGAAGTCTGAAATTGTGCCCGGTGTATGGCAATAGGCTCACCAGCTATTCCATGGGACTTAAACGTAACTGGTGAAACGTGGGAGTGTATTACACTCCTGTCCCTACCCCTTCGGGGATTAAAGGCGTGAAGTGGTAGGAGGAGGAATGTAGTTCACTCACACGTTTCGCCAGACATGTTATACGCTCCACTATGAAATAGAGGGTGAGCCTATTGCCGAACGCATTAATCCGTGATACTAGAAGCACGACTTGTAGGAATTTTATGTTATAAAAATCCAATAATATCGAACCCAGGCCATCTCAATTAATAGTCACACTTGTAATCACTCGACCGACAAGACTGTCAACGCAACACGACGATTTAATTACGAAAAAAATTGTATAAGTATTATAAAGATATCGATAGATCTTTTATGTTCATATTAGTACTTTCAAAGAGAAGATTTTTTGAATCTTCCTTTCTGACATCTTGATTCTATTATACATATGTATAAGTAAACACAATGCAGCAGAGTTTGAAATTATCTAGATAATTATTTCTAATTATCGGATAATTATCAGATTATTATCCATGCTGATTAATAACTTCTTGAGACAATATGGAATGCCATGCATTTCTTTCTTACACTTTCGGCATTTCGCCCACAAACCACTATTTCTTGTTTAAATGCGCGCGAAGTTACTCCAATATACAATCATTTTTTTCTCTTGGTTAAATGGTGGTAAATAAAACTAAACACATATACAAATTTGAGAAAATATCCACTATTCAATTTACTTGTTGATAAACTCGATGTTTGTAACAGTTTTTTAGGTTATATTTTTAAAGTTGACAGTTAGTCGCGTTATGCTACGGGCGCGTTTAAAACTTCGGCCTTAAAATGCTTGAATACGCGCGGAAGTGACAAATCCCGTTCGGATAC
>DWJK01005325.1:0-11250 GCA_018248815.1 Croniades pieria auraria
GCACCGCTTTACAAAAGTGCGTTTTAAATTTAAATATCACTTGCTAACGGTGAAAGAAAACATCGTGAGGAAACCTGCATGCCTTAGAATTTAAAAAAAAAAATTTATTTCTAAGGTGTGTAAAGTCCGCCAACCCGCAGTTGGCCAGCGTGGCGGACTACGGCCTTAACCCTCTCAATATGGGACGAGACCCATATTCCAACAATGGAATGTTAATGGGTCGATTATTATTATTTTTATTATCTATGTAAGATGTGAAAAACCGATTTTTTCGCAGAATTTTATATTGAACAGTGAGGTGCCATCCTGGGATGCAGTGACCACAACTCTCAATAACAGCCTGTCGAACATTTCCATATATTACTTCATAGAGATAAACTGTAACACCTTTTGGTGATAAATAAATAATTGTCATGACTATTTTATGATAGCGTTAAGCAGAGCCTATCGATTTCCGCCTGTTACTTTCCAGGAAAACTTCTTTCGGTAAAATTACATTGTTATAAAAACAACTATATATATCAAACGGTAGCTCTGTGGAGAGTGTCTGTTCCGTTATTGGATCGTCCGAGCCATTCATCATTGATCTGACATCCAACAAGTGAAAATGACATAGAGAGCTGATTTGGCTGGTTAGGCCCAATAAAAATTATATACACATGTATATGATAATATCAAACAAGTATATAAGTTTACTGAAAACAGTTAAATAATTAAATTGTCCCAATTATGTCATGATTACTATCATAATATCATAGCGTACGTTCATAGATAGGTATACGCCACAATTTATTTCCTCAAGCGTAGGATTGGAGAACTGCGAGTATTGAAAAAAAACGATCACTCTATAAGGAATTATTTGAATACCGTACAGACCTTACATATTTTTTATAAATATCGTACATTTTAGTATAAGTCACAATTTTAGTATAAGTCGAAGATCTTATTAAATAAATACTATAACCGTACATTTAAAAATCGTATAAATAGAATTAAGCCTACCAAGAAATCTACACTTTCAAAACAGTATTCTTTGATTAAGCAGATGTAATCATAAATACCTATCCATCAAACATTCCCCATCGTCTGCCCGCATTGATAGCCGTACCACAGCTAAGGAGTATGCAGACTGATACAGCGGTTATACATGGCGAGGTTACTAAATGCTGGGTGTATCCATTAAGCGCGCGACATACATACAAAATACCTAATAAGTTGTAAGTATGAACGACAAAAGCCTGCCATGGTTATGGTGTCCGCAGACATCCAGACGTGACGACGAAACTATGTATTATTAACGTATAATACCAATTGAATTCACCGCAGAGAACTCGTTAGATCCCTCTTCAGGATAATCGCATCAGCGAAGTGAGCGTCATTAGCTGCTTTTATCTAGCAAATGAGGGCGTGACCCCTTACCCCCTTAACCGGAAAAGTCTATCTTGCAACAAATTTATTCAGCCATACGTATATGTACTAATCTTGTTCTTCTCGGAACTTTTGAGTCACTACGATTACATCTGTTATGTTATCGAGTCTTATTACGACTGTTAGCTTTTATTTACTTAAATATATTGACCCCAGTACCCTCACGTGTGGAACTTGAAATCACCATGAAAGAGGTGAGCAGCTTAACCCGGAATTTTTTTCGGGTTCTTGATGTAATATTGTCGGCAAAGTATGGAAAAATTTACCATTATTTAACCTCATTTTCGTTCTGAAATAATGGAAGTGAGTTGAAAGAGTTTATAATTAGATCATTTGTTCTGGAAAATTACGTTCAGGTTAAACAAAACAACATCGAGGTTATCACCATTACAGACCAAAAGATAGGAGGCGATTCGTGGACCTGACCCCATTTAATGGTTCACAGTCCAAAATAACATGCCAACTAAAATACCAGTTATAACATTCTAATATCCTTGAACTACGACGAATATTTTGCTTTTCTGTACACCTTAGACTTTTCCTAAACCCTTCGTTATATTTCACGGTTAGTTTCATGGTCAAATCCTGCACTACTGAAGATAGTTGTTTAAAAAAAATATTATCTACAAAATCAGTCCAGATTTTACTGATTTATTGATTGATAAATCAATTTACATAGATGATAAGTTAATTGTCCGTAGCTGTATGTAAAGTAATTTATCTCGCTTAATAAATGGTATTTATTTAATCTATAGGATAAACTGTGAAATTTCGGCAGAAATAAAAGTTATGGAAGTTATTGTGCATCTAACACCTCAATACGGAGCTACTCTAACTGGGCAAATAGAGTCGACCATACCAATCCATACTTTATTTATATCTGGAATATAAAATTGGAATACAGTATATAATCCGGTGGAGAATAATAGATGCGAGGATGAAATACAGTCCCGATCTTCATCAGTAGGGTAACGCCTAAAAAGATGATTCCGTATTAATTTCATAGCTACAAATATTCTTTTAAAAACAAATTTTCAATTATAACAAAGTATAAAATATGTGTAAAACATCTTTAAATTGAATTACTTATTGGACTTTTTATCTTTGTTTTCAGTCAAGATATTCGGGAAGGGTCCAATCAAGATATGATGATCGTGTTATTTTAATTTCTTCATGAATACATTTACCGCGCGTGACATACCTGCACACGAAAAACCCATGACGGGTAAATCAAGCTTAAAATTCTTAGTTTATCTATTTAGTATGTTTCGAATTTGAAATTACAGGGTTAACATTATCAAGACAATACAGTATTCTCGTCACACGCGCTGTCCGCGCTCACGCGCGAGCTATGATGGCGGGGACGTGTTAGTTCGCGACACCCGCCGCGGCTGCCTCTGCCTCGCCGCGGTCCACTTATGCACCAATTAAACATCGTAGCAAATACTCCGCTGACATTACCGCTTACAGCCGCTGAATAACTGATGTCGAATTAATCAACAGCATCTTTTACAAGTGGCTCGTTATTGCATTGTTCACGTTCATTTTCATTATCTCCAATAGCAACACGTGTATCCGATTTCGATGAATCACCCCGATGTTGCCATAACGAAAGAAGCGGAAAATCTCTCGCCATTTATCTAATTCATTGCAGACGTACGCTTCTTATCAACTAAAGTACAGCTGTCACCGGAAGATATGAATTTAAAGAAAATGGCCCTACAGTAAAGCTGTGTTTACATAGTATTGAAAGATTTCTTATTATGAAATTGTGTTTGTTCTATGATCTGATGATAACTTAAACCGCTATTTCCGGTGTTCTGTTACTGTTACTGTTATTCCCACTTGAATCCATTTAGCTTTACTTTGTTCTTTATAGATATAAAGCTATTATACTGAAGTGTAGTACCGACAAGACCGTCTCATTGTGTACGAAAGCGTGGGCGTCCCTCTGATTTAATGTGATATGTATTTTCTTGTGACGGAGGCATAGCGGCAAGCCGGCGTCAGCGATGGAGGGACATTATTCTGCACACAATATATAAGTTTGGTCTCTTTGTCATATTTTTCTGTACACGCTTACAATTCATCTAGACCTGCAAGTAGAAACACTTTGCTGGCTTCTATAGCTGCCATCTTGCTGTCAATTTTAAGATATCCACACAAAAATACCTACATAATAATATTTAGAAACATTTTCGCACACTGCCTCCGCACACTGTGATGTTATAAATAGCTAAATACATGATCACATAATATAACACTCAATCATAACACAAATACTCATGATGATCACACAAATATTTATCCTGATTGGCAGTCGAGCACACAGCCCCCGAATCAGTTGTTAAGATGTACCAATAGGTTAATAATTAACACATAATACTCACATAATTATTAACACTGATTCTTATTCTCCACCAACAGACAGCAGTTCTAATTTTAATCATGGATTAGTAAATCTAACACGATGCCTATAATCCCCGAAGAAGTAGGCAGAGTGTAGTACATTACCACGTTTCAGCAGTTAGGTTATACATCCCATCATGAAATAGTGGTTGAGCCTATTGCCATAAGCCGGGATCACAAAATCCGAACTACTACTAGAAACTGGGAATTAAAAAACCTGTTCCCAAGGAATAGGCTCATCACCTATTCCAGGACGTGAAAAGCAACTCGTAAAATGTAGGATTGTCCTACACTCCATTGCCCACCGCTTCGGGGAGATTTAGACGTAATGTTACGATTTGTTCCTATGTTAAAACAAATATAATAAGAGAATTAATAACTGTTATGACGACAAGAGACTGACAAATGAATTATTAATTGTCTTATGAGACAATTAAAAACTATATACTATACAAGATAAAAAGATAATAGGCGTTCTTCACATCAATTCCGATCTCCAGATATGAAAAAGAAGACAATTTCTGCCATCGTTCGTGCATTCAACTTGCCCGGAAAAAAACCTTTTGTAAAACAGGATATCACGTTTTTACATCGAAGAATTAAGCTTTATTATTAATACAAGGGAATCTGAGATACCAATACGATTATCGTGGCACAATGTGTCCCTTTTTTGTTAAGGAGTTAATGAAGGCTATCAGACCGCAAAACAATCCAGCACTGAGAATTAATGAAATGTGGTAACATTATAATACCGCGATACTTTTGATCTTATGAAAAAGAACTGTGCTTCGAAATTATCACCATTATTAACTTATTAAGAAAATTATACATTACGGGACTTTTCACAATCCACGTAGGTACAGAGCCAAAACTGCATCAATTTTACGGCTTCTGTCTAGCTATTTTGCATATTAGTTTAATTGCCATTTCTAACGGCACTGTTCAATTTCACAAAAATTTTTAGAAATTTTAAATATTACAATAAAAACAAAAAAAGTGGCTCGTAAAGAAAAAATGGTAACTTACGGTAGTTTTGGTATCAGATAGTATTATCTATATGCGTCGTTCATCTTGGGTTATGGGACAAATATTAAAATATAGTTCCTAGAAAAGTAAATGAAAAAAAATACGTATTCTTTTGTTAGCATTTTGTTATAAAAAATATGTAAATGATTTTTTCTGTAAGTAAATAATATCAAAATTAATAAAAACTTATTGTAACAATTTTTTTTTACTTAAATGCATAATGTTATAAAAAAAACTCGGCTCACATTCAACTTTTTTTTTTCCGTCACTTGTGAATCGATATCATAATAATGGAGTAGATACGAACATATTCATGTTTGTCTAGCGGCTTTATTTATAAAACTTACAATAAACCTTAAAATTAATTTCCACCATTTCATGCGACCTCCTCTCTAAATAAAAAATAAATAAAAAAGTAATAATAATAATACATATAAGTAGTTTAAAAAAAGTAAAAAACAGGCTTTTATAGCTCATCGAACTAAAAAGTGACCAGTAAATCTTAATATAAGTAGAATAAAAATAATGAAAGAGATATATCTATTAATTTTATTGTGAAAAAAGCGTGGGGCGCTTTTTACCATCTTTTTCATATACATATATGTATATCGAGCACCCACGCTTTTTTCACAATTATACTAATATTTCTCGTTCATTATTATTATTTTACCTATAATAATAAATATTTTTCATTTCTTAGTTCGATGCGCTATAAAAGCGTGTTATTTGTGTTTTTAACTATATTTATTATTCACTTTTTAGTGCGATTGATTAGTAATAAATAAAGTGAAGGTAAGTTACATACATACATACAAGCAAACATACAGGTGAAGCTAATATAAAGCGTGTAAAAAGAAGAGTAACAATATAATTTTCCACAATACGGTTAGGTGACTTCGTACGCTTTAGAGAATATTAAAGAAGAATATTAAAGAACTTCAGGGTTTCCTTACAAGCTTTCCCTTCATCTACAGATCCTTTGTAAGTATTTTATTATTAGCCGCAAGCTTTTTTATGTCAAAAGTGCGAGCAAATGGACCTCAGACGTAGCCTGTAGGAAGTTAAAATCTAGTCAACGCAAAATCAATTTCTAGTTATAGTTTGCCGTAGAAATAGATGGAACCCTAGCAAAGGACAACTAAGACACTACTAAGAACACATTTTTTAATGATCCTTAATAGAGGAAAAGGGCGAAAAGGTTATATGGGGAATATTTAGATTTCTGCCAAAATATGCCAGTGAAATAAAAGATAAGAGAATTCACATTAATTCTTTAGGTTTTCGTAACAAATCTTGTACCAAATAATTTTGGTATATGCTTTGGTAGTTCGGGGTAGCCGCAAAGAATTCTCTATTGAAAACATAGGAAGACCGTGTGGTTGCTAAGATAACAAAAAAAATATTCAAAATAACATACTGCTATTTAGAACATAAAAGAACTGGCACGGAGCCGACGCGACGTGGGTAACCACAGAAATGACAAATTCATTACATACCTCTTTTATGATACATAAAAAATATGCTTGCGGCGACTGAAATCAGGACGATACAATCGTGGAAAACTATGAATTGAAGATTCAATGCCACAATATAATGTAAATCTACGAGTATTCATATCTGTTTTTAAATATAATTTCGTCTTAAACAAAAAAAACCTAACATCACGCCTACAATCCCCGAAGGGGTAGGCAAAAGAGTGTAGTACACTCCCACGTTGCACCAGTTACGTTTACGTCCCATGGAATAGATGTTGAGCCTATTGCCATACACCGCACACTAATCTAGACTCCGAGCCGCTACTAGAAATGCTAAATTAAAAAAATCCAATAGTACCCGATCCGGAATTTGAACCCAGGACCTTCCGATCGACAGTCGCGCTTGCAACCACTCGAACAACGAGGCAGTCGTATTAATTAAAGTCAGCTAACAGCTAACAATAAGGATTAGTGTTATTAGTTAACGACTTGAATGCTGATGAAAATGACTAAAATATTACTCATACAATAACGTAAAACGATGAAATTAATCCTTACTATGAACTTAATGCTACAATGTAAACAAAATTTACGTGTATTTTTATATGTTTTTAATTATTCTTTTGTTCTGAATAAAACCGATCCATAACAATAAGTACCTATACATTGTTATAATGAATAATTATCATGAAGACGACGACGAAAATCTAAACAATGCAGCAGTTAAAAAATCTATGAATCTAAAATTAAATACTACAATAATTTAAATCTATATATATCTTTAACTGTTTTTATTATTTTATTTCAATTAAAACCGTTAAAAGAATCATTATTTTGTTTCAATTGAAACCGTTAAAATAATTATTATTTTGTTTCAATTAAAACCGTTAAAAGAATTATTATTTTGTTTCAATTGAAACCGTTAAAAGAATTATTATTTTGTTTCAATTAAAACCGTAAAAAAATTCGTTATTATGTTTCATTTAAAACCAGTCAAGGTCAATTAGGTCTTGAACGGTCACTACTCGACATACCTTGAGCTAAATATACGTTTGATTTGATTGGGTATAAATTTCCAGTGGCTGATGTCTGCAACGAAGACATTAATCAAGGCACGAGGACAGTAATTTTATGTTAGATGAATTGAAATATGCTCAGGAAATATTAAATTGTGAGCAAATATGCCATTCATATAATCAACGCACCAAACTGAAGGGCTGACTGGCCCTATTAACCTAATGATCTCTGTCAGTCAACCAATAATTGAGGAGAAGCCTTGATACGTTTCAATTGCTTGGGATCGCTTTACTTCCTTCGATAAACATGTCACGGATTCGCAAGGAGACAGCAATTTTATTAAAAAATATACAAACTGAATAATATAATATTCGCTCAATTATAATTAAATAAAATACCTTTGATAAAGTGAAAAATAGTATTACAATAACAAAAGAGAAAATAATGACAAAAGTTTAACATAATATTTAATTAATTCGTTGCCGTCATAAATTTAGTGACAATCTTCTAACAAGTATTCTTTATTGAATGAGACTTGTTAGAAGTTAAAAATATGATGTTACCCACTCTACGGTGCTATCGTAAGGCTCTCTTTACTAAATTCAGCAGTTATCTAAAAATGAGGGACGCTTATACATTTTCTTCCTCGCACTGTATTAAAAAATACACGTTTCAAATTTAGTATAAAATATATTAGTTCCATACTCCAGTAGCTGTACTATACGAGTAGATATACAGTACTGGCGAGCTACAGGACGTACCTTTCATTATGCGAAAACAAACGGCGGTATTAGTAGATATCGATGTGAATGTATTTCAGGATTAGTGCAGTCCAAATAGTGTCATATTGCGAAACACTTGCGGAGAGCAATAACGACAGTTTGTGCAAAGCAAATTGACGCACAAGTATCCCACGCACTTTCATCACACTTCAGTAACATTATCTGCCTTTTAATCGCGTATTGACATATCACTCTTATTCTAACGCAAAATTAACTGATACAACGCCTAAAAATAGCTGACTCGTTGTACGCTGGCATTATCAGATGACTCTTCATTATTTTTGACAGCTTCTGATGGTTGGCAAACAACAAGATTCAAGTCATCGTGAACATTCATCACGTTAATTCAAATCTTATAGGATTATCATAAAATAATCTCCTTCGTAAATGTCATATAATGAAATTTTGATATTCATGACGCAATAAACCCTTCATCGCGGCCATTTTAACTGAGTAATGAGCGTACTTTCCTTCGTTTTTCCGGTTTATATCATATATTCTGTCTACTGATGATAATCAAACGTTTACATATACCTTAAATCTGATTAATGTTTATAGAACATATGTAGAATCAAATACATACGAGTAAGTTTTTGATTAACATTAGCGCGTCGTAAATTAGAAGTGCTACTAACCCAGATAAGTAATTCACACTTACATGCAATCTACAAAACGAATTAATCGTTCGAACATAAATTATTTGAAACGTATATACGAGTAATGTTTTTGATACATTTATATATTATTACACAAATTGCAATACATTGTAAGTATTGTTCGAGTGAAGATAGGAAGGTCGGAGTTCGCACGGCGTATCTTCGTGACTTTTTGTTACTACATCGCTTGATAAGGAGTCATTCAAATGTCGTACACTTCCTCTAGATCCGTTTTAGGTTAACAACGGCCATCGAACTTCATTTGAAACATATCTTATTGAAGGAACGCGATTATTTTAATCGTAACATACCATAACCTACTCCATTGTGGGACGTAAACGTTACTGACGAAACGTGGGAGTGTACTATACTCCTTTACCTACCTTTTCAGGCATAACCACGATAATTTAAAAGGTAACAAAACCAAACAAAAAGAGCCTTGATCTGAGCATTATAAAACATAAATTATTAAATTTAATATAAGGTCAAAATATAGCAATCCTATACTTACATATATTATCAATAAATAAAATGAATACGTGAGTTATTTGTCATATTTCCCGTGATTGAATCATTTGAATTCCGTAACAGATATGAAGAACAGAAACTTTATTATAGAAAAAAATAAAATATAATAGAACGCAAGCTGAAAGGATTGTAGAAAGCAGTTCTTCAGTAACATAAAAATTACGCCAATTTGAATATATTCCGAAATAATCTAATCACATAAATTATAAAAATAATTTCGTGTCAATACAAAGCCCTTGTTTCCACGGCAGATAATAGAAGATTTACGATAATAACATTACATTATAAAATTGATTCTTGCATAAGCATATTATTGTCCAGTAACTCTAAAAGAAACAGCCAGAATAAGCATAATATTGTCGAAAAGAAACAGCCAGAGTTAATAAGATTTATAACAAAAGGACAATGACGTGTGTTGGTGGCGGTTACTAGGACATTATCAATAATGTCTTACCAACAGCTGCCCTAATAATACTTATAGGTCAACTTCGTTGACACAAAAATTACCTCAACTGGAGACAGTTTTCGCAGAGGGTGGTAAAATTATCAATAGCAGCTATTTAATAAATAACGGCCAATTGAAGTGACCTTTAGTTGCTCGCCATAGCTGATATAATAATATATTGGATGTAATTTTTACCAATAAACGGTCAAATTAAATTAATTGATCATGTTTCCTTGCTGTACATTTGTGAAATAAATAGTATATGTCATATTTTCTCGTAAACAGCCAAATATGAGTGCATACAAATCCTTACTCATTCGTTTTTTTCGAACAACGCACTGAGAGATAATAAGAATCTTTTAAAAATATGTACATTTTTCTTTGACTGCACCTTTACCGTTACGTATACAAAACGTGAAAGATAAGTTTTATTGATTTTGAGTAACAAAAATGTATTTTTCCTTTGTGGCGACGCGTTAAGTGGTGCGGCTGCCCACAGAGTTCCAAGGGATGGCACATTCTCCAGATAAGATATCATGTCATACGCATTTCTATCCGATCAGTCACCATTCACCATTATTCGTTGATAACACTGCATTAAGTGAAAAGACAGCGTATATAGAATTACTCTATTTAAAGTTATTTGTGTTTGCTTCACTGTTGATCAAGAAGACCTGGATTCGTTTCCCGGGAGGGACAATGTATTATTAGATTATTTTAAGGTGAAATTACCAGTAGTAGCACAGGGTCTGAAATAGGCGCACCTCCTCTTCCATAACGGCACGTACAGGATAATTCATGAATCATAGGTGTGTACTACACTCTTTCAAGGTAACAGGGGCGTGATGTTATAGAAAATATTTTATATTTATGGGCAGCGTCAATAAACAACTTATCACGACCCTAAATTGAGCCAACAAACACTAAAACAGTGTCACGAGATGCTGACGGAGTGAATACTTCGGTAAATATAAAATTTGACACAAAAATCTTCGTTATATACTTATGTAATTATAAACGTGCATTTTAATATTAACTGTCACTTCCTCTAACGATGACGGAAACATCGTGAAGAAACCTGCATACTTTAGGATTCTCCACAATGTTCTCTATGAAACATGAAATCTGCAAATCCATATTTGTCTAGCATGGCAACAATGTTCTTAACGGTTCTCATTATGAGAAAAGACCTGTGTCTTTAATAGAACGATAATAAGATTTATTATGATGTTTAGAACGAATGGTTTTAGTTATTCTTGCAGTTTTCTCAGAAGTTTCAGTGGTTAAAATTATACTATTAAATGTTTCGTGAGTATCTATACACATGATTAAAAATATAACGGCTTAACTCACGTACGTGCATATATATATATATGTGTGTGTGTACGTATACACACACACACACACATATATATGTGTGTGTGTGTGTGTGTGTGTGTGTGTGTGTGTGTGTGTGTGTGTGTGTGTGTGTGTGTGTGTGTGTG
>DWJK01005326.1:0-11249 GCA_018248815.1 Croniades pieria auraria
CGTCGCACGTCTGCCGTGTGGAACGCGGTGTCTTCGTCCTCGCCGGCGGGGACGGTGCGTGTATATGTGATTGTTGTGTAGTGGCTGGGTTGAGCTTAGCTCTCACGTTCATTTATTTTTATATTTGACACGTGATGTTACAGAAAGAACTCCCGACATATAGTATGCAACCATTGCATACGATTTAAGACTTATCTAAGTCCAATAAAGTGGGGCAGTGTCCACATTGTCGTTAGTAGAAGTCGAATTGATGTGGACTGTCTCCATGTGCCATTCAATTATGTGCCTTTAGACACATGGAACTCCATACAATTATTAAAATAGGAACTTAACACAAGCTGACATGATCAGTACCAGAACATGTGAACACAAATCCCAACAATTTGGCATAGAGACAAACTCAGTAGGGTTTTTATGGGGGTCTTTCATAACCATTTGCCACATTCATGATGTTAGGGCATGGTTGACCGTAGGTTGCAATAAAAACAACTGTCCTATATAAAATTATATTGCAAATATTTCAAATAGGCTAAAAAAACTTGAGCCACAAGCGACTGTAATCAATGTTTCACAACTTGTTGCCCCTATTTATGTGAATAATTTGTGTATATAGGCATAATTGATAACAACAAATGATTTAATGTCAATAACTTTTATTTTAGTTACACAAAGAAATGTATATGTATAATATATATTTATTGAATAAAATTATTTCTTACAAACAGACAACTCGTACATAGCGAGAAACAGCTACAAGATTCCAACTCAGCCGAATATGGCAAACTAAAATATTATAATGCAGGGTCCAATTTTATTATATTAAATATGTAAAAAACGCCTAGACCAGTATCTTATTGCTCATGCAATGAGTAACCAAATACATAAATGCTTTTAAAATAAATATAAGCAAGTAAGAATAGTAAAATATGCACCGAAATATAAAACATTTCATTAATAACAACAATTCTTCCCTAATTTTTACATATTGAACTGCTAGTTGTGAATAAGTCAAGAAAAATTGGACCAACCACATTTATGGTTAAAACTTGGCTCATGGAAAGTAAAATGTAATTGTAGGCTGATGTCTACAAGATCTACCAATTGCTACATTTTAATGGCTGAACATCCAAAATTAGTACAAAATATATCACAGCAATTTTTTAGCCCAACAGTTGTTCTCTTTGAATGAAAGCAAAGGAACAATCCTTGAAAAGGAGAAAATAAATATATTTGTTGATTATTACACTATTATTTCACCAGTCTATTAAAAACGTAGAGGACACATACAGTGTACAGTTGGTCAATTTGTTATATGCCATTACAATAGTTTACATACGATTATGAGATACAATTTAGTATAGAGCGCCCAAAAAATGTTCAGTTAAATTCGGGGTCAATTGTAAAGGGGAGTGTGTGACTGGCAGCAGAGCAGAGTGTGGAGCGTGTGACGGGCAATGAAAGCAGGCGGCGTACGGGAACTACTTAGTAGACAGCGCCACCTTCAACGCCTCCTGGTGTTCGGAGCTTAGCTGCATGAGGCAGGAGTTGAACAACTCTGCATTACTCTGGAATGTAAAATATATACATAAATATTTTTTTTCTTTATTAGCAGTACACATTTTTACTAATTAGAATCACAAGTTTAGATCTCATAGGTATTAATTAGGGTGGCTAATAAAAATATGAAGGACTAGCTGTGCTCACGACTTCGTACGCGTAGATTTTGTAAGTTTTGAAAAAATAAACTGACATAACTTCTTTATTTGTTAACCAATTTAAATGAAAAAAATTAAATGGTAAGTGAAGCCTATCACAATATAATTCTGAAAACTGCATTCAAATCGGATAAGCCGTTTCTGAGATTAGCATGCACAAACATACAGACAAAACGAAAAAAACATTGTTTTGGGTTCTCTTGCGTATATAAGGTCACCCCCCCATTATGAATTTTTAAATGTATTTGCCATGTACAGACAGAGATCAGTTACAGTTTTATTATATGTATAAATGACCTAATAAAATCAATATTTCATTCCGATGAATTATGTAGAACAATGTTCAGTACAAAACAAATTATATCTATAATTGCTGCAATGTAACATGAGTTACCTGTCTGTGTTAGCATATGTTAGAGATAGATAAGAACATTTGTAACCTTTTTTTTTAAACAAATCACATAATACAAGTTTTATTCTAATTTCATTACTCATCTGATGAATCATTTTGATGAGACATCAGTAATGGTGTCATATAATTGTACAGTAAATTACAATTTTTTACTCCCTGTTTTTCAATTTTATAGAAGATTTAATGTTTTTTTACTATGATAAGCATGTTGTTTCATTTATCATAGAGTATGCCAAAATTTTTTTCCTAATGTTTCCTTATTGGTAATCTTTCTGGTAATTTCAGTAATATTGGAACTGCGAGAGAAAAGGGTTAGATGTGGGCATGACTGAGGTGCACATCAGGCCTCAAGGAAAGTATCAATTAATTACCTGTATTTGCCTGACGAGTCCAACCATCTGTGCGAACACTGGGTTATCATTGGGCACAGCGTCACGCAAGAACGCCTCGGAGAGCATGGCGATGACGCGCTGAGGGGCGTCTGGAGTGACCAAGGCAGGGTGACCACCGGCTGCCAGTTCGCACAGCAATGAGTACACGTGAGGTGCTTCTTCAGTGTCTTCAACCACTGGCAACCAGGTCAACCTACAAACATAGAAGAGTGATTATATTTTACATGTATTTTGTTTTTGTTACATTTAATCAATTTTATAAAACAAAATCAAAGTATCAATGTATACCAATATCCATTCCAGATACCAAAACTATGCATACTTTTTAATTGACGTTTGCTTTAATATTGCTATAAATAACTAAACTCACCAATGCCTGATTATTTCATCTCTGTTGATCTGAGAGTGATTGTATTTGATGATCTTGGTGACAGCAGAGATGGCATTCTCTGTAGCATTCAGGTTCTCGACAGACCGTGCGTTGGGCTCGGCTATCAGCGCCGCCAGCAAAGGTACAGCGCGGGCGCAAGCGCCAGCAAACTGTGCACCGCCGAACTGGGCCAACACACCACAACCGTAAGCAGATGCCTGGCGCACCTCGGGCTCAGGCTCGCGGAGCCCGTTCAACATTGGCTCCATAAATATGTCTTGATACTTAGCACAAGCTGGTCCTGGAAGAATACAACTTGACATTATTATAATGAACAGCACAGAAATTATATCGTTGTCTTGATACCAACCCATATAGTCAGTAAATGAATTAGGGGAAAACCCCTATGAAAGTGTACAAGGGCACTGATTAGTACATAGCATACATCAAACTGTTACCACAAGTAGGAATACAAATTTTGATTTACCTCCGTATTCAATAACATCGTCGAAAATGCAAATCGCCCATTGCCTATCGGAGTAGGGGCGACCGGGCGTCAAGAGTTGAACCAGGTGAGGTAGCAGCGAGTCCAGGTGAGGGAAGAAGTTTTCGCGGTAAGCAATCATCAGAGCGTGCAACACGTCTGCTACTCGCGACAAGCCATATACATCTTCATTGTCTTCATCAGCAAGCTGCTCCTCCACGACCTTAGAAAAATTGTCGTCTAAGTATAATAAGTCTATTATTGTAACAAATACATATATATGTTAAGTATAGATATGGTAGGTTAATTTTATTATAAGGCAATGTTATTTCAAATGTAATAAGGAAAAATTCATACTCATTGGTGTGCAAAAAAACCATAACCATCCCTGTCTCAGACAAAAAGTACTATTTTAATTAGTTTGTGCAAATCTTAGTATCAATAATAACATATGGAGTATATTTTAGCATTCACCTCATCGTAATCCTCATCTGAACGTTTCTGGCGCCGGGCAGCGGCGCGTTCGAAGTGCTCCGTAAGCAATTTGTTGAGAATGCGTAGGACTTCTGCCATCATCTCATCCGAGAGACAGCCAGCTCCCAAGAGCTCAATGCACTGAAAAAAATATTTTTTTCTTTTTTATTGAAATGAACCAGTACATCTTATTTTGCCACATTTTGCCACAATGCAGTGCAATTGGGTGTACAATAATAAAACAATTCACGAAATATTAATACAATCAACGCAAAATTCATATTACTAATTTAATACAGCATGTTATAATTATTATGTTACCACTAAATCATTAAATTTTATTTAAGTTAGTATAAAATGCATCAAAAATTTTTTTCTAATCAAGTATGTTACCTTAGCAAGACTGTTGAGCAGCTCAACTTGGACTTCCTGCTCAGGCTCTGCATCGACAGCCTTGAGAAGATCTGGGAGGATGTATGCCCACATGCCCTGGATGTATTGGGGGCCTCGGATACGAGCACACTCCAGTAAGTAAGGGAGCGACTCGGCTGCCGCGGTGCGCACGTTGTCGTGGAAGTAGAACTTAAGCATGGGCACCATCAGCTTGACAACATCTTCTGCGTACTCTGCGAACGCCTCTTTGAGTTCGCGAGCATAGCACACCAACATGTCGCAAGCAGATGCCTTATCTTCCAGACCTATTAAAATATACGTACATATTGTGGTGATCCTTGAAAACAACAATTTCTATTTAATAAAAGGAGATTTTCGTTATACTAATAACATAACATGATTACTAGTTATTAATAGAATAATAATTACCAGCAGTTTTGATGCCGAAATTCTGTTGCTCGCCCAATGTGACGAAGTGCCAGTCAAGGTCTCCCTCTATAGTCTCAAGGTCGTCATTGTCAAGGAGTGCCACTTCTGGCTTCATAGCTGCCGTGCGCATCACTGGCTCCATGACCATGGGCAAGTACTGAGCGAATTTCTTGCCTGGAACATTACAGTAACACAATTAATAGATGTTTTTTATAATTTTGCAATTAGTTTGTAATGATTCTTATGTACTGATACATTATGATAGCTTCATCATCAACTCATGATCTATTGAATTTTCTATTCTTGCAGGGAGGCATAAATTATAGACTCGATCACACTGGCCAAGTGCAAATAAATTATTTCAAGTCCATGTTCTTTTATAAATGTCATATTTGCATATTTTCCTTAAGCATTATACAGCAGAATAATATTCACAACAACATTGTAAAAATAAAAATGAGTGTCAGGCATTCAATAAATTACCCATAATTCTACAAATTCGCGACCAAGCGGAAATAAGGTATGATGTTTGAGGGTCATCAGCTGGAAGTTGGTCCCCTTCAGTATGTGTCTTTAATAGCAGATCCATCACCTCTGATGCATCAGCCAAGAACTTTTCCTCACCCACAGCCAAGCCTGCAAATAAACAGGGGATATTAATAATTATCTTACTTAGTTGTCCAATATAGTTGATTTAGTACTAAAATTACTTCAAGATGTTTAACTACTTTTTATATTTTTAATGCTGTCTAACCAGTTATCATTCCATACACATACAAAACATTTGAAGACATGAGTCAATAAACATGTTATATCAATCATTAGCAAATTTACAAAAATGGGCATTTAATACATTTCAGTACCTGCATATTCCTTAAACATAAAATGCTTGTTAATTGACTATCTATATCTTTAAGACATATTTCAAGCAAGGACAAAACATGTGGAAGGACATTGTATCTTCAAAAACGTAAACTTAACATTACGCCCGTAATCCCCGAAGGGGTAGGCAGAGGAGTGTAGTACACTCCGACATTTCACCAGTTAGGTTTAAGTCCCATGGAATAGGTGGTGAGCCCATTGCCATACACCAAGAACTGATGCAGACTCCAAGTCACGACTAGAAATTCTAAATTAGATAATTCCCATAGTACCCAACCCAGGATTTGAACCCAGGACCTCCCGTTCGGCAGTAGCGCTTGCAACCACTCGACCAAAGAGGCAGTCACATTATATCTTCACTTGTAACAAAAACCAACACAATAAATAATTGTTGCACATCACTTTCATTCATTCACAACTAATTTAATAGAAACAAAGCAAAATAAATGTTAAACTCACCAATAAGACTGACACATTCTATAGTCTTGCCGCGCAACAACTTCAATTCCTCGGTGTTGGCATTGGCAATGATGTACTTAAGACATGGCATAAGGCGATCATAGTATTCTACAAAGTCTTTCTCCACTGTGTCAGCTACTGACGCTATTGTGGTGACAATCTGTTCCAGCACAAGCTTAGTGCCTCGTTCCACCAACTGAAAGAAATGCTTACTATTAGACATATATAATTTAAGGAAGTTTAGATTGAATTAAACTATATAGGACTCATCATTACATGAATACATTTTACACTCGAAAATATAGATTTAAACAGCTGTTTCACATATTGTAGATAATTGCAAAATAAACATATTTATAAAATGTTAATGTCAATTTACTTACTAATTATGGTTTTCTGCAAAATAATATATCACTCAACTAACTGCTGGTTGTAATTCTTTTCATGTATGTCTTGTTTGTGGACTGAGATCCCCGATTGTCTATTTTAGACAAAAAGGGAGCAATCGCCATATTTACTCTTCCAATGCTATGGAAGTGACTAAACCTATTAATATGGTTTGGCCACTAACGAACATTGGATAGTGGAATTAAAAAATATATATTTACCTCTTTGAATTTGGTAGTCAAAATAAGTTCCAGCTTGTTCATCAAGGGGCCAAGGTAGAGAGTTAGGATAGGTTTAGGACAATCTTCACTGAAGTTTACTAAGGCAGCGGCAGCATGAGCCTAAAAATGAAGAAAAAACTAACAACAAAAATATAACATATAATCTCACGCCTATACTTCCTTGAATGGGTAGATAATAGAGTGTAGTCTATGTTTTAAAAGTTTGTAATACATCATTGACTAGGGAGTAAGTGTAATATCCCAATACTACAAACAAAAGTAGAAAAAGGTAGATATTCTGTGTGATGTACCTGCACGCGGGGATTAGCGTTATCATCGAGCACCATCAACAAACCGGGCACAACTTTGTCATGGAATTTCTTTTCAAAAACGGGAGCAAAGTCTGTCGACATCTGGCCGACGGCGTTACACGCTGCGTAGCGGACACGGGGATGCTGAAAATACGAATTATAAATAAAGATATACCATCAAATATGGAACTAAAAATAAATGAATTACAGTAGGCGACATATTAATCATACAGGGTCTGTGAGGTAGTTCAGAACACCGGACACAACTTGGTCGAGCATCTGCTCCATTTGCTTATGACAGCCCTCGCCCGCCGCAGAGACGGCCATGAGGGCTGCATGCCGCCTTCTCCAGTCTTGGGAGCTCAACATTTCGGGCACCTGGCCCACGATCAGGCCGAGCATGATCTTGCCGCCGAGGCCACAGCACATTCGATCCAATGCGGACTCTGCTGCTACGTAGTTTCTAAAAACATGAACATTGTTTAGTGATACGGGCAATCAGAAGGAGACCATTAATATGTTATGTTTGTATATGTAACCCATAAACAATGTTATCGAGGGACTGACATCCATATGTCATGTAGCACAAAGGATGCTAATTATCTCGATACTTTATCTTGTAAGATTCCCAAAAGCAACATTAAACGGATTATGCAGCCAAACAAATGAACCTTACCACCCTAAACCAAAGCCCACATTCCACATACCATAACATTGTACACCAAATTTCCAGGTATTTTTGCATCGGATTGAACTATCACGTCTAAATACCAAGTGTTTCACCTATACAATCAATTTGTATTATGTATATGATATTAGCAGAATTCGTTTTCGAAAAAAAAAACCTGAATACTTTTGTTATACAGCTTAAGGTTTGATTCTTGGCTAAATCTATTTTGTTTAAAATGAAATCTATTTTGCTTTTCAGATCAAGTAGAGAAGTGGCACGAGCAACACTCCCGCCGTCTTCAATGCTTTATAGATAGTGGAGGTCTAACTTGAAATTACACAGTTCTGCAATACCATTGCTTAAGCGGTGATTTAAAAACTAAAAGGATCAATCTGTGCCTATCAATATTCCGCTAAAGAAAGCAAATCTTTCTTACAAGAATTTAATTCAAATATTAGAAAAAAAACTTCACTACTACAATGCCCGAAGGGTTAGGCAGAGTCGTATAGTACACGCCCACGTTTGCATCCCACAATGGAATAGCCTATTGTCATACATTAGGCACAGATCCAGACTGCGTCAAATAATAGAAATACCAACTATTGTTATATTACCAGAGTAAATAATGCAGTTGAGTAAAATTCAATAGTCAGTTTAGATCATGATTTTAATCTTTATATATATGTATGTACATATAAACTACGTTTCACGTTGTTTGTTCGCGATGGACTCCTGAACTGACTGCTGAACCAATTTTAATAACATTTTGAACACTGTGCAGTTTGATCCGACTTGAAAGATAGGATAGTTTATATCTCAATTTATAGATTTTTATTTTTTGTTGTGAATTGAGTTAATTATCTGTTAATTCCGTGAGATTCTAACAGATGACGGTGTAAGGTAATTAGTCGGCTGGATTGAGTAAGTATCCAATAAATGGCGCTAAGTTAAAAGCTAAGCTACAATTTATTTCATGTTGCACTAGCATAGCCGGCCAAGGTTTACTGAGGCTAAAGTATAAGTTAAATTTATATTATAGTAAACGCTAATATATAAAAGTAAATATATATAAAAATCACGAGTCATGATTTTTCCGGGCTAATCTCCGAAACTACTAGACCGATTTTAATGAAATTTTGCACAGATATGTAACTTTGTCCAACTTAAAATATACGCTATAATTTAATCTTTCGGTAACACACCTGCTAAATTTGGATAATAAAGTAGATGGCGCTGAGTTTCGATTTCTAACCATGATTTATTTTTCACGTGTTCATTTATTTACGTTTATTTTCACATGTTACACGTATATACAAGCGTTTGTTAGACCCGGTAGGTGGCGCTGCTATTTCTATCTCACGGACCATTTTAATAACATTTTTGTGTACTGTTAAATGTGTCGTGAGTATTTATACACATGATTAAAAATATAACAGTTTAACTAACGTACGTTTTTCGGGATTGCCGGACTAGTTTCGGACCTATACGTGACTGTCTCCGTCGCGACCTCGCTACAAGCGACGGGTGCTCATGAGGAAAGACCTCGTACAGGTCCGAAACTAGTCGAGCAATCCCGAAAAACGTACGTGAGTTAAAACGTTATATTTTTAATCAATTTTGTGTACTTTTGAGTGGGTCCTTGCAAAGCTTGAATTCCACAAATAGACCTGGTAAGTGGCGCTGCAGCCGGTATGTCACTAAATTAATTTGCTGAACAATTGAAAACGTTACATAATTTTGAGCGGTCTTTCCTATTTTTTTTATTTTTTTATACAAACGTGGATTCGTAAGAAGTAATTATGGAATCACAAAATTCAAAATTTTATTTTTTATTTAAATTAACATATTTACTTTTCCGGGCAGGCCGACGTCTGCCGGTTCCGCTAGTTTTGTATAAAAATGAGTTTTGTTTACTGGTTCATTTAATTATGCCTATACAAACACGATAGAAACAATCCATAGTTGTAATAAATAGGACCACAAAGAACGACCACAGAAATTCAATTCTCAGACATACACAAAAACAAAGAAATCGAATACAAATAGCTCAGGAGACATAGTATGTGAATAGTAAGTCACATTTCATGAGTAAGCCAATGTTACATCAACTATGGCCAAGTACATTTTCAAGTTTCATCATTATACCCTATTTTCGGTTTTCAAAAATCGATAGGATCAGATCAAGTATCCGTTTTCTAATAACAACCACAAAATCCATCAAAAATAAATATCACAGGAATATTTGGATGTTTTCATTACTAGATTTGATACCACAAAACATTTTGACGATAATAATAATGACTTACTTAAGGGATAACCAGTACATCATTGGATTACGGAGGAAAAATTCGAATTGTTTATCCCTAACAAGCCACTGGATCACAGACTTAACATTGGACAGCACAAAAGCCAGGCAGACTATACTAAGTAGTAGATACTAACAGTTCGTTGTCGTCGTCAGCAACGTCGTCCTGCATGGACCAGTCGGGCTCGTCGTCCAGCTCGCACATCATCTGCAGCACGAGCGGCGTCAGCACGCGGATGGCGTTGGGCACCTGCTTGCGCACCATCGCCGGCGCCGTCTCGCACAGCGTCACCAGCATCTCCATCGCCAGCTGCCGCCAGTTGTCTTCCGCGTCCGTGTCGCTTATCACCTGCGAGGTATTTTGGTACACGATTCAAATTAATTGTACTAAACACTTTTTTTTTCCTTTTCGCCATGTAATCATAACAATTTTATCTTGTACTTTTTATGGACAATAAAGTATATTTTACTATTATTATTAACAGTGACCAATATGTTTTAATTATTTGTTAATCAACTGAGATCTGTAGTTAAGCATATAACACTGCATTACTTACAATTTTGTCTTTAAATCATTTACAAATAGCTATTAAACTGTACTGATAAATTACAGATATTACACTATAATATTTCTAGACATTTTTCTGGTTATCCATCTTAGATCATGACTTAAAAAATATTTCATGGTAATATGGCATCATGTGAGAATATGTTTTTTCAATAACAATACTTGACTATTAATTAATAAGAATTACGGTTTTGATAGTTTTGATATTCACTTGTAGTAAGGGTTACTATCAAACTACACCCCAATGGAAGGATGATGTTAGCGAAACCCTTCATTTACTTTTGCATACTTTGGCAGTAACAAATTTCATCGTAAAATTTGCACGTAGGAGTTTGTATGCTATGTTGGTAAGTTATTTAAAATAGTTAAAAAGGCAATTTGCGAAGTATGTAGTGGCTTTGAATCCTGAGTTAGGGACTTGTGGGTTAAAATCCCAGCCAGACTAAATATTTGGGTGTTAAGAATGAAGACATGTTGCTTTACAATATGTAAAATGTTTTTTAAATATATGTTTAAAAATTTACCCATACAATTTATTGACTATCTGGTTAACTAACATTGTATGAGCCCTGCCTACATTATGACCAAAGAAATGACCGCATGAATGACATAGCAACATGCTTTTACTGTCAAGATTGAAAAAAGTTTTAATTTGACAACACAATCTCCATCTGAAAAAAGTTTCAATTTGACAGTAAAGTCCCCATTTACAAATACAAAAAATGTGATAAATGAAGAACCGCTCTACCGATTTTGTGCAAACTTCACATAAACCAT
>DWJK01005327.1:0-11248 GCA_018248815.1 Croniades pieria auraria
GAGCAGAAGATCGAGCTCAGTGGCGTGCCATTGGAGAGGCCTATGTCCAGCAGTGGACGGGAGCAGGCTGATGATGCTATCAAAATAATAATTTAATTATGTCACGATATTGTGAAATATTTTAGAAGCATCAAAGTTGACTTCAACATGCTAGGCCAGTCCGGGTTGTTAATATCACAAAGTAATGCTAAATTATTTTTCATTTACTATATCATTTCATGCGAATATGTAATATCAATTATTATTACATGACCTAATATTTTATTCTTCTGTTTCTGCCGTTTGTAGATTGTTGGTGCTGACGAGGCTCTGGCAAACGAAGCGGCTGCTGCAGCTCAAGCCATAAAAGACGATTGCGAGTCGGACTTAGCTGAAGCGGTGCCCGCACTTGAAGCAGCCTTGAACGCCCTGAATACCCTCAAGCCTGCTGACATCACTCTAGTAAAGTCTATGAAGAATCCTCCAGCTGGTGTTAAGCTGGTCATGGAAGCCGTGTGCGTCATGAAGGGTATTAAGGGCGACAGAAAGATGGATGCTAACGGTACGTATGATCTGTACCTTTTTGGCACTATGTTCCTCAATTATTAAAAGTGTACCGGCTTAACTCACGTACCGTCTCGTACCGTCAGTCTCCGTCGCGACCTCGCTGCAAACGACGGAAGCTCATGAACAAGGACTTCGTACAGGTCCAAAACTAGTCGGGCCATCCTGAAAAATGTACGTGAGTTAAGCCGTTACATTTTTATCATGTGTACAAATACTCACGAAACATTTGATAGCAAAATGTTCCCCAATGTTCTTATATGGAGCTTTTCATAGGGTCTTTATGAAACGCCATACATAAGATTTCGTTGCCACTATTTAGAGACACGTAAAGCTTCAGAGGCGTGAAGTGTGATTGTACTTAAACAGAACAGCAATTCCAGTTGACAAAAGTAAGATCAAAATGTTTCCACTTGTTTATTTCAGTACGGTTTCTTTGTTCCGCTTGTTACAGGTAAACCTTACGAAGACTTTTGGGGTCCATCGCAAAAGATGCTCGGCGATATGAAGTTTCTGGAGAGCCTCAAAAATTATGACAAGGACAATATTCCACCGAACATAATGAAAAAAATAAGAGACAAGTTAGCTGAATTGCATTATGAAATTCTCTAAGCCTGATAGTATCTTCAAAAAAATATTTTAATTTTTTTTATCATTTGTACGCAATGTACCCATACTGAGCCCGATGCTGTTTCATAGGCTGTATTTGAGTATTTGTTAGTACGTGTTTTATTCCCTCTCAGGTATATTCCTGATCGTGAATTTGACCCGGCGGTGATAGCGAAGGTGTCCTCCGCCTGTGAAGGCCTGTGTCGTTGGGTTCGAGCCATGGACGTTTACGACAGGGTCATAAAGGTACACCATGTCGATTTTACTATATTAATAAAGATTTTTTTACATCTACTAATTTCGTTTTTTCGAATCCTATTAATTATAAATGGTATAAAATATTATCTGTGCACTGCTCTATAAGGTGCAATTATTTCTGAAGCGAAATGTCTTTGAGATGCAGCTGTAACATTATTGGTCGAAAATAATGAAAATACAGGCAGATGGATAATCTGGAAGAGGAAAGGATAATCTGCAAAATTTTTGATAGTCTGATAGCGAATTTATGGTAAAATTAATTGCCCAAATCCATACCATGACCTTAACTGTTCTCATTATGAGAGGAAACTCGTGTGCAACGGTGGAACGATGAAAGAGTGGATGAGAATTGACCTATCGTATTTCTATTGTAGGTTGTAGCCCCGAAGAAAGCTGCTTTAGCTGAAGCCGAAGCGGAACTGCAGATGCAGATGAACACTTTGAATGAGAAGCGAGCTCAGTTGCAGGGCGTTCTCGACAAACTGCAGGTACTTTTACATAATTTTCTTATTTTAACAAGCTTAATGATATTAATTCCTGTCATTTATTGAACAATTTAAATATTGCTGAGGTGTATGTTGCATTATGCTCGACTGTATCGATGAGATTTACGGTAAAGATTAAGAGGAATATCTATTCTACTGTTTACCATCTCGATAAACTTAAGCTGGTAGTAAGTATAAAAAATGTTATTACACGTGATCATCAATCCGTTAGGCTTTGAATGACGAATTCGCGGAAATGACGCGCAAGAAGAAGGGTCTAGAAGACGAGATCGCGCTGTGCTCCACTAAGCTGCAGCGTGCCGAGCAGCTAATCGGCGGGCTCGGCGGCGAGAAGGCGCGCTGGACCGAGCTGGCACGTGACCTACAGGAGCTGCTAGGCAACATCATTGGTACTGTATCTGTTTTTGTCGCACCAGGTGCAGGTTGAACCTGCGGAAAACTAGGCGTTCTAACCAAATTTTTAGAAGTAGCCCCGGATCTAAGTATACCCAATTTTATGATAACGTGACTGTTAAAAAACTTCAGTCATTGGAAGTTCATGAACTGCAGTAAATGTTTAATATGTGATGACCGGTGGGCTGGATTGATATTTCTCCATAGATAGCTATATCTTCTGTATTGGATGAAATCTTTAAAACATCACTCTTTTTTTGACCAAAAATATTTCCGTTATCCATATGTACAATTATCCAGTATTTCCTCTGAGTTGTTTTTAATCTGCTATTCAATTTGGAATTTTTAATCTGTTATTCAGCTTGTTATAATCGCACGGTTACCATTCTATTATAATTCTTAGTTCTAATTTTTATTTCACCTTTTGTTCAGGTGATGTCTTATTGTCAGCTGGATTCATAGCCTACCTCGGTCCGTATACCGTCAACTACAGACGGGAGATCATCCAAATGTGGAATGAACGGACCAAAGAATTAGGTACGTTGTTCTGTTTATTTTAAAATTTTGCCATTTACGTCACGAATTATTAATTATTCAAATATTAATTGAAGATTGAGCGTAAAATTGGGAGTATGACAAAGATAGGCAGCTAGCAGTCTTACTATTAAAGTTTTTAAGATGTTTCCATATCTTTTGTTAGGAATTCCGTGTTCCGAATCGTTCAGTTTGATAACGACTCTCGGCGAACCAGTGGTGATCCGAGCGTGGAACATCGCCGGTCTGCCTGTGGACGCGTTCTCCATCGAGAACGGCATCATAGTTGAAAAATCAAGACGTTGGCCTCTCATGATTGATCCTCAGGGTGAGCGTTACTGAAGTCGTTGACGATTTCACGTAGCATAACAAACGTAACACCATGCCTGTATTTCTCCGATGAGATATGCAGAGGAGTGCAGTCAAGCCCCATGTTTCACCAGTTGTGTTATACGTCCTACCATTTAAGAGATAGTGAGCCTTTAATCATACACCGGATACAAATCTATACTCTGAACTACGACTAGGAGTTTCAATATAGGAAAACTCGATAATACTAGACCTGGTCGATTGAACTCAGTACCGTTCTCTTAGCAGTCGTTCTTGCCAACAGTCGGACTACGAGGCAGTCATTTTCACTTAATTACAATAACGAGTCACGGCTTACATAAGTTGTCATAACCAACTGGTGACAGGCTATTTACTCGTGTGCTTAATGGCCGAGAAATCTCTAGTTTCAAGAAAGCTAAAATTTTCAGACCTTAACGCAGAAGAATGAGATTTTTCTTTCGATAATAGTTTATTACAATCGCAGAGCAAGCAAACAAGTGGGTGAAGAATATGGAGAGAGACAATCAGTTGACGGTGATGAAGCTGTCAGATCCATCGTACGTGCGCGCGCTGGAGATGGCCGTGCAGCTCGGCCGGCCCGCGCTGCTGGAGCACGTGCGCGACCACCTGGACGCAGTGCTAGAGCCCGTGCTTCTCCGCAGCGTGTTTAGGTGGGTAGGCAGAACTGCCACGTATCTACCTTAACTTAAGGTATATTATAAAGTTCCTCAAGACCATCATATCTCTAACAACACTATTTTAGAGTTCGCAAGAAAATGTTGTTTTGAAAGCATTTGAATGCGAATTAAATTTGTTTTGAACAGCAGATATGGAGATATATTGTGAACTGGCGATTAACAACACAGTATATTTTTATTACCAATCTCACTGTAACAGATCCGGTGGCGTGGACTGCTTGAAACTGGGCGACAACATCTTAGAGTACAACCACGACTTCCGCTTCTACATTACCACGCGTCTCAGCAACCCGCACTACCTGCCAGAGATTGCTGTTAAGGTTTGTCAGTCTCCTCCCGTCCACTGCTGGACATAGATCTGTCCAACGGCACGTCACTGAGCTCGACCTTCAGCTCTAAGCATCCAACCGGGGTCAGTCACTTTGATTTGTACTTATCTTTATCAAATTGTGCTTCAAACGCCACGTTTATAATACTTCCCCCAACTTATACACTTCGTTCAATATTGATTTGTGCTTTGTCACTTTTGCTTAACTAATTATTTATAAGTTATTATGGATTTTGTCATCATAAAGTATTTCATTTAAAGAATTCTTTATGTCATGTATCATTCATTATCAGTATGTCCATTATGTAATTTGTTTTACGGACGTAAATATTTACCTTAAATATGAGGCTAAAATGTGGTAACATGTGTCAGATAAACTTACAATTTTGGCTTAAAACACAACTCGACATCTCAGAATTCGGAAAATATATTCTCGTGCCAAAATGTCTGCCCGTTTCCTTGGAATTATTTTCTCACTCCATTTTTATACGTTTATTAATTACAAGAACCATAAATAGGCAATATTTCCGTAGGTAACCCTGTTGAATTTCATGATCACCCCGCAAGGGTTGCAAGACCAGCTCTTGGGCATCGTGGTCGCGCAGGACAGACCGGAGTTGGAGCTCAAGAAAAATCAGCTCATCGTTGAAGGCGCCACCAACAAGAGAACTTTGAAAGAAATTGAAGACAAAATATTAGAGGTAAGGAATTTAACTAAAAATTGGAGCCCAAAGGGGTAAGGAAATTGATATGTATGAGTATTGCAGTAAATGTTAGGGACTTGCATGTGCCATACTGCAGTCTGGAGTCTTGTGCTGTCTGGAGTTTAGTATTATGTTCGTCTCATTACTTTAAATTGTTACAATAATTGTGCCAAGTCGAGGTGGGTAAGTTAAATATTTGGTTACTATTTATTACCGGTGATTTCGCTTAGGCAGAATCCTAATTAATTTTCGAATTCAGTAAATCTTTCTAGATTTAAAGTATTTGATATATCAGTTCAGTGAACTTCAGTGGTGTTACCTTAATCTTGAATATTAGAGAAATTGTATTCGATCAAGGACAAAAAGTTACCAGTCTTTCCCCGTTGCTACGCAAAAGAACAAATCAACGGCCATACTCGTATGCTTTCATATTGTTAGCAATTGTTTTTCTTTCATGTTGAGGAAATACAATCAACATTGTAGTTTAGACTTATGTAATGATGTAACGATGTAATTAAATCGGAACAAGATTAGCGTTTTACAAGTCATTAGTATGTTTAAATTTGCAATTAAGTTTAACGACACATATTTCAATGTATACCTCTAACACTGGCACAATATTCGTTGTGTAGAAAATCATTCGTGAAATTTTTCGTACAGATAGCAAGGAATCTTCGAGAAAACTACAAAAAATGATTGTTCTTAAGTTTGTATTAAAAGATAATTAAAAAAACAAGAATTTAGTAATATTTCTAGACTTGGTGTCTGGATCTGTTCTCGGTGTATGGTAATAAAGTCATTACCTATTCCATTGTGGGATGTAAACGTAAACGTGGGAATGTACTACACTCCTCTGCCTAACCCTTCGGGGATTACATGCATGAAGTTACGCTAACATGGTATTAATTTAAGCTATTGATAAATTTATTTTAATCACTAGGTGTAACTCAAAAACTCGGAATAACCAAAGCCAGAAATATTGCACTTATCTGGCATTCTAATTTAATCTTATCTTTGCCTATTTCTATTACCTCTCGAGAATGTTAATTGGAAGCTTCCCAGATTGTTAACACGTTTACGTACAATTTCCAGCTACTGGTATGTTTAATGATAAAGAACAGATATTTTATTAGACAGCTAGGAAGACCATCAGATCTTTTGGAGATCATAACACAGTAACATTGCAGTAGTTTATGTTAAATAAATGACATAATTTCATGCTTCGTACATTATAAGTCCATCATGATTGTTCTGAGAAGCTATTAAACGTCAAAGTTTTCTTCTGGTGACATTTCAGCAAATCATCTTGACGAGAACATCTTGAGGAAATGTATCCAATATACAAATTCACAATGTTCACGCTTTAGAAAACATTATGAATACCAAGTGAAGTCTGTCAATTTGCATTAGGCCAGTATGTTTGATAGCCTTTTCGATTTGTTTTGGTGGCGAGAAAAATAATTAGCACCATGGAAAAAATATATTTTACTAAGTCATTGATATAACGCGACTTGGCAAACGTAGCGTGGGACGTCCTCCAGCAAGGTGGAGTGACGATATACCCAAAGTGGCTGGCAGCGGTTGGATGCGAGGAGCTGAAGATCGAGCTCAGTGTCGTGCCATTGGAGAGGCCTATGTCCAGCAGAGGACGGGAGCAGGCTGACGATGATGATGATGATGATGAAATATTGCCACCGTATTTCTCTGGTATCATGGTTTAAATTATAAAAATTTAAGTACATACTCGTATGTAACATATAGTGTAAACCAACAGATAGTCAACCCCGCTTCAGTACTCAGCCTTTTATAGATAGGTATATTGCGTTATAATCAATGTTTAAAATTTTGTATGCATTAATACTGATGCTTAGTGGAATTCTTGTGCTCTGATTGGCAAATATTTAAGTTTATGAACCATTAGCCTCAGGAGGAATCGATTTATAACAATAATTTCTTATATCAGTAAGTATGACGAGAATCACGGCGACAGTCTCATCGCCTATTCCACAGAGCGTAAAACGTAACTGGTTAAACGCGGATGTGTTCTAAACACTTTTGCCTACCCCTTCGGGAATTACAGGCGTTGTGTTACGGTAAGTATTTCTTTAGATATCTACAAATTGTTTTATTTTGTTGTTATTGAACTATAAAGTGGTTTGTTCATAAATTCAATCTTATAGGACCTTTTAATTGAATTTTAAGGGACTGACTACTGGGTATTTTGAATTTTTATGATAAATTTAGTAGCCAGCCATGGACGGTCGACTTCAGGTTTTGGAAAATTCCATATTTAATTAAATGGTATTTTTAATATGACCAAATAGGCTTGTTGATTTTTTTTCTTTAATTTGGAAAGTTTAAAGTAATCCTTCATTTTATTTAGCGCAATAAATAAATTTTCAGCTGTCGAAAATTTCAATTCTCACTAAAAGGCTCAAGAGTGGTGTCCCTACGTGAATATACTTGTAGTTTCTGAATTTATCACAAAATCAGATCGTTTCGTTACCAGGAACAATACGTCAACGTGTGGCATTTTATACAAATCGAATATTGTTAGTTACCTACTAGTAATAGGTATAATAATTACGGACATTAGCTAAATGGATTAATTTGCATTTCATTTACTAGTGTTGTAGGTAATTGTATCTGTGTTAGGATATTTATTTAATTAAAATGTTAGCATTTTAATTAAATAAATAACCTAACGATTAGTGGTTATTTAAATTTTTCCATAACGTGCTCATTCTATATACGTACGTATTATATTTACAATGCAAAGTTACGATATAAATATATATTATAATTCGATAAGCGATTGTTAGTGTGTCTACGTTGTGCATATATACAATTTTATCAGATGAATCAACGACGCGACTGGCTCGGAGTCTCAGTCCGCACTGCGCGGAACTCCGCGCCGTAATAATAATATTGCAGGCCGCGACGCGCGAGTTCGCGCCAACACGCCGTGGGAACGATGAGTGGCTCGCGGCGCGGGGGGCGGCCGTTACGCCATACCGCGCTTCATAGAATTCGTGGTTTTTAGAAATGATTTATAAACATGCAATACCGCTTTGCCAGTGCGTGCCTCTTACCTTCTAACAATAAATAGATTTCTCTATGAAATACGTTTTTTATGCGTAAAAGATATTTTAGTGTTCGTGTTCCATACTAGTCTCTGTTATTAAATCGGTTTGAGCCGATAATAAAATAGTGAGTTAAGCCATTGCAGTAAGTAGAAAGTATTCATAAAAGACTAGGTTTAAGATTTACGGATGTTTTAATTTATTAGGATAGGGTTAATATTTCGCCTATTTAAAGCTGGATGCGGCAAGCCGTGGACAGGGCACCATGGCGTATGTTAGGGGACGGGATGTCATGGATACAGATTTTATTACAGTCGAGCTATTATTCGGATGATACATAAAAAAATTTGGCTTGGTCAATTCTAAAAATTCTATACAATGTTTCTATTGGCGACCGCTCTGTGGCGCGCCCGAAGCGACGCGAGTCGATAACGAAGGCGCGCGGCCGCCCGCTGCGGCGCGGGGGGGCGCGGCTGAGTGCGTCACTTCGCTCAATTCGACCCTACTATCGTGTTGTGTTATACGTAAATTTAATAATATGGAGTGGACGAACGAGGTTATATTCGAATTTTTAAAATTATACAAAAACGAACCCGCCTTGTGGAACACGAACTCCGCTGAACACAAGAACAGGAACGATATGTATGATGCATGGACGAGGATTAAAAATCAATTGAAGGACGGCGTTGTTCCTATTAAAGAAATAAAAAAGAAAAGGGACAATTTAATGTCTACATATCGAAAGTTGCACAGCAAACTGAAGGAATCCATGCTTTCTGGCTGTTCCCCGGACGAATATTATAAACCCGATTGGCCGTTTTACGATTATATGGCCAACTTCTTAGGGGATGTTTATATACCGAAAATAAAAAGAAAAAACTCCGATGTAAGTATGATAAGAAATATAATTTTTTAATCTTATTTTATTATTTCATTTTGCATTTAACATCAAAATTTTACTGATTTTATGTGACAAATTGTTACATTTCCAATATGTTTTGTCTGTTTATTTATGAAATCTATAAAATAATGTACCGTTTTTAATTAAATAAAACACTAAGAACTTATTAATGCCGTAACAAGGACCAACATGTAATTGGTATGCAACTTTGTTTCTTCAGTATTGCTGCTTGTTATTCAGACACTACCGCTCTAAATGCTGAAATAGGAAAAAAATTGGGTAATTAAGGCGCTTCAAATTGATGTAGGCAACATTTTCACGCATCAATGGCTAACGGCGTTGAAAAACTATAAACTCAGTGTAATACTATACCTACCTAGAATGTTGTGAGAAATTAATTAATTTTGTTTTTTTTATTTTTTCTATGTTAAAATCATAAAAAAAAAATTATGTACCCACGTTATTTTAAATTCCAAAGTGGTTGAAAGTAATATTGTTCTTTATAACAAAATCGTAGTGAATTACCCAGGACGTATTTATGAAACGTTCGGTAACTTAATTTCCTTTAAGTATTATTGAACGATTTCAACTTAAAATGATTTTTTTTTTCATATTATAGGCTGAAGATAAAGAAGAAACAGAAATAGAAAAACCCGCACCGATAAAAGTAAAACGGGTAAAAAAGAACAAGAACATAAGAAGAGACGAGCCGATGTATCTTAAGGAAATTAGTCAACCTACGGGACAAGACGAGTGCGCATTGTATACAGAATTATTGTGTAAAAAACTAAGAGCATTGCCAGAGAAAACGCGTGACATTGCAATGCTAGAGATTGACAGACTAATATTTAATTTGAAACAGAACGAAACGCAACAAACAGAATTACAGACAGTGCCCATATATCAGCTACCTCTCAGCTATCAACAGTCTTTTGAGTTCCCGTCGGTCCAGCAGTACCATCCCTCGTCGACGCGTCACTCCCACGATTCCTCCCCATCCCCGGAACGATTACTAAAGTACCGACCGCCACCGTCTCCCCAACCATCCCAAAAATCAAACACCTCACCTTCTCCATAATCAAAATACAATAGCGGTTCAGAACATTCCTTGAAAAACTCCTTACAACAAATTGCAAAACGAAATAGACATTGTATATATAATGTATATTAAAAGTTTATTTTGCTAATCATAATATTTAATACTATTTTACTAAATAAATAATTTGTAAGTGATCCGAATTGTATTTATTACTTGCCGTTATTTTTATTTCAGCGCTGTGTCAGCATGTCCCAGTTTAAATTGTAGGTTACATAGATTTAACATACACGCAGAAAATGTGCAAACCGCGCACTTTAGCTCGCAAAATTTGTGACCTTTTTTATCATATGTGTAATGTGTAACATCCCTTCATCGAATCTTTAAATAATATGAGCAATTTTTGCATACTCCAGGCTGCTATCTAAGTATCAGTTGTATTCTAAACTAATGTTTTGAAAAAAAGGTAACGCCTGCGAATAGTATAAGAGCAATATTTATTAATAATGTTAAAAATATCACGTTAGGAGTACAGGCGCTACATAAATATTTTTCGTATGGAAATGTTAAGAATATATTTTAAAAACATTTAAAAATTGTTGTATCGATATGGAAACAATAAAAGGTAAAAAATGGACTGAAAGTATTTCCTAGCACTTGCTAGGAATAAATACTGACGCGCGTGCAACAGATAGTAAGTAGCGTTATGAAATTTTAATTAGATTTTTTTTGTTCAGGCGTCTGTTTTATATTCCATCCGTCAAATGATAATGAAAGTGATGGGTTGAAAAAACAATAAAGTAACTAACTCGGTAACCATAGTAAATGCCTGTAAATGTTACCCATCAGGTACTATCGTCCGCCGGAAATATCCTAGAAGATGAATCTGCGAACCAAATTCTGTCATCGTCAAAAGTGCTATCGATTGAGATACAAGCGAAACAGGCGTCCGCCGCTATCACCGAGAAGGAGATCGACGAAGCGCGGTTGTTGTACGTACCGGTGTCGAAACACGGATCAGTGCTATTCTTCTGTATATCAGACTTGTCCAACATCGATCCTATGTACCAGTACTCACTCAATTGGTAAGTGTTTCTCAAGAGAAACCCTTATTTCGTTTTCATCATGGGAACTGTATTTGTTATTGCAATTAAGACACCGTTGGTCTTTTTTTCATACGTCTACTAACCTTGTAATTAAGAAATACTTGTGAAACCTATACATACAATACAATAATACAATTCAAATACTTTATTGTATACCATATAAAAATACAAAGTACGGAATAACAAAATTCGGTAAAAACAAAAGGCGGTCTTATCGCT
>DWJK01005328.1:0-11247 GCA_018248815.1 Croniades pieria auraria
TCCACTGTTGGAATATGAGTCTCCTCTCATATTGAGAGGGTTAAGGCCATAGTCTGCCACGCTGGCCAAGTGCGGGTCGGCAGACTTCACACATCTTAGAATTTTTTTTAAATAAATTTCAAGGTGTGTTTCCTCACGACGTTTACCTTCACCGTTAGCAAGTGACATTTAAATTTAAAACGCACTTATGTAAAGAGGTGCGGGCCATGGGTTTGAACGCAGTACCCCCGGAGCGAGAGACTGAATTCTCAACCACTAGGCTATCACTGCTAAGCAGTAATAGCCAAATGCACTCGTTTCGTTGAAATTTGCAAATTTGATTAGTTGAGCAATGATTAAATTATCGACCGATATTCGATCGATTAATCGTATCGATATTTACGATCACCATGACTCAACCGATAACATTTAAATTACCTGTTTTTTTTTTAATTAAAACCAACACCACTTACATTTGCATTTCTGATTTTCACAAACATTTTGGCAAAATGTGCAAAAGTTTTAAAAACATTCGCCTCTGGAATGTTTATAAAAAGCTTTTTACTGACATTGCAGACACAATACATAAAGAACGTCAAAAATGGTGAGCAGGTGGTATAAAGCAGGAGAAATATTTAAAAACGTACCGGCCAGCTGTAAAATATATCATAACACTGCCACCGTTACCTGAAAAAAAAAGAATAATAAACATTAAAAAGGTAAAATAAGAGGCGACTACCACAGTCTTCTGCCTAAGGAAGTCTTGAGAACGAACTATATTTAACTGCCCTGCTTCTGGCTTGTGCTTAGTGGACAAGTCATATGTAAGTATATTAAAAGTCCTATTCCTACAATGTGACTCCTACAGTCCTACAACCACTATACTTAACTTACAGTCTTATCAACAACGTTGGAGACCTATGCAAATTGACTGTATTTTTCTAATACGAGCAGCAGTGGTGACATGTGCCGAATTTTTAATCGACTGACCTTTCACAATGAAACCCAAAACACTAGACGAAGGCAACAATCTAAGTAGACACAACTAGCGACATCTGTGAAATTATAGTGACATTTTTCTACATTTGAATCTACCTAAATTATAACATCGTCGGACATAGCTGAGATTTTATTGCAATCACATAACACGTTCAGAGGAATCTGGACAATATCATCACGACTCAACATTTATGGGACGCTCACAAGAGATATAATTCTCCCGGCCAATAAACGAAACGCCCACGGCCTAATAATAATTTTGATATATAGCAAAAACGCACCATCATTCACGCTCAGATTAAGTGCTCATTCTCTATGATTTACTATCTCACCAACCGATGCTAGAACATGGTTTCCCGTGTAATTATTAAGTTTATTTTTTTTTGTTTTTTTTATTTAACGGTGAAGGAAAACATCGTGAGGAAACCTGCACACCTTGGAATTTATAAAAAAAATTCTAAGGCGTGTGAAGTCCGCCAAGCCGCACTTGGCCAGCGTGGCATACTACGGCCTTAACCCTCTCAATATGAGAGGAGACAAATATTCCAACAGTGGAATGACAAATGGATCGATTATTATTATTATTTATTACCTTCTATTCAACTGACAAACATGCAGTTATCGCGTTATATTTTCATACATTTGCTGCAATACAGCACATTGTTAATGAAAACAATAAACGTAGAGAACTTAAGCAACTTCTGGCGAACAAACTGCCAAAAGCAAAGACAAACGGCGCCAGAAAAAACCACATGAACTACGAACCATGTATATACAGGATGAACTAGTCCTACCAAAACAACTTAATAATAATAATTATTTAGTTAATATTGTTTAAACTAGTAACAACAACTAACAACACTAACTAACAAACTAATAACAATTTGACTGCCTCGTTGGTCGAGTGGTTGCAAACGCGACTGCCGATCGAAAGGTCCTGGTTTCAAATCTCAGGTCGGGTACTATTGGATTTTTCTAATTTAGAACTTCTAGTAGTGACTCGGAGTCTGGATCTGTGCCCGTTGTATGGCAAAAGGTTCACCAACTATTCCATGAGACTTAAACGTAACCGGTGAAATGTGGGAGTGTACTACACTCCTCTGCCTACCCCTTCGGGGATAACAGACGTGATGTTACGTTAATAACAATGATTTAACATTATTTGACAGGTTTATCTCTCGTACAAATAACTACATAGCGTCAAATATTCGTAAGGTGTTTTCATACAAATGTAAACCAAACAATGTTCGTAGGTACATCTGAACCGTTAGAATTCAATTTTATTGCTATGTCAGTTCAAAATATAACTTTGTAGAGAATTTATTCTTAACTACAGTTAAATTAGTAGCAATAGAACAATGAGACGTAAATTACTACTTACAAATCGTATTGTCAGGTTTAATAAATTTTTGTCAGGTTTAAATATACTTATTTATGAACTTTTTTTTTTATTAGCAGCGCGACCAAACAGAGCAAACACTGTACAATTTAATTTTCACTCGATAAGTACCGGTTCATATTTTAAAAATACTGAATAGGCCTATTCACGAACGGATAGCCTAGTGCAGCCCAAACAAATGACACTACGAGCACAACTTTCATGTCCATAAATGAACGCAAAATCAAACACATATAAATCTGTAAAGACGAACGACTCATTATTATTATTAACGTTCCGAGCTTTGACTTTGATTTACGACAAGCCATTTGTATAACGTAACTATAAATTAGTCAAAACTAATTGTAAAAATGAGGTCATGACTAATTTGTTTTGCTTGCAATTGTCTGGGACTAATTGTCTCCCGTCACTTCGTCTATGCTGCAACACATAAAATTTCTATCATCCCTAAATCTCCTTTCATCTCCTGATTTTCTCTAATGGGAGTTGACTTCCACAAGTTCAAGGTATCTTCATACCAACATTCAACAAAATTCGCTCAGTAGTTTTGCAACGACAATGTCACGGACAAACGTCAGCAACACTATGAAGAAACACGGAAGTGCTGCCATCTAGGCGACAATGGCGCCAACTACATGACCGAGCGTTGAGTAAAAGCGATATATTAAGTATAAGTATTATGCAACTACCCACATTAAAGGACGCTTAAATGTGTAAGCTGTTTATTACTATAAACTACACATCGGATGATACAGTGATTATTGAAGTCCAAGTTATCGTTTAGTAAACAAAGAGAAAAACTTATATTTAGAGTGGTTATATTAATACCACTAAAATATTTCACCAACATTATTATCAAGGTCGATTCTATTAACGAAAGTTCATGTCGCAGTTAAATAGATTAGGGTTTGATAGTAAGTAAATACTGTGTGTATTAAACTGTGGTGTGCAAAATTATTTATACGAATTTGTAAACTCCAAGTGCCCTTAACCAATGAAAGAATATTATACTGGTACAGTGGCTAAGAATACATAAAAATGACTTAATTGTGTACTGCCTCAATCCACGTACATCTTTGAAGAAAGGCGAAATTTCATAAGGAAGGACCTTGAAGAGGTCCGAATCTAGTCGGGTTATCCTGATAAAGCACACGTGAGATAAGCCGGTAAGTCATTTCCAATTTACCCTCTTTTTGTATCATCCCCAAAGTTCAGTGGACTTCTACGTATTTTACTTGCATAACACTATAACATGACACCGCGACAGTATTTACCCGAAGAGGTAGGCAGGAGTATAGTACACTCCCACGTTTCACCAGTTGCGTGCTTGTTTACGAGTAGAATATTAGTCGTAATTCATGAAACTAACAACATTACAGGTGAAAAGTGAGACTACTACACTTCTCTGCCTACCCGTTCGGAGAAATATATTAATGATGTTGTGTTATGTTAGATCGTAATGAATAACGACGTTCACGAATGACAATAGAAAAGATGTTTCCAAAACCGGAAGGCTGAGACCGAGACTGAGAGCTCATGACAGCATACATGACGTTAAAGAATTAGTACAAAAAAACCAATAAAGGCTCTCAATTAAAATCAAATTTACATTCAAAATCTGAATTCCATCATAAGGTATTTACTTGTATTCTGAAGTTAAAACTTTAATTTAAGGTAAAAATATATGGTTAAAATAAAATTAACAAAAATATAAAAAACACCTCACAAATTACAGGACCAATCAGGGCTATATTTTAATCCAATATTCCATAGATTCATAAAATATCATTTTAAAAACAAAAGTGAAATTTCCTAAAACAAAAATGAAAATAAAACAGTAAGAAAAAACGGGCAAGCGTTTATCCATGCAGTCAGTGTCATTGAGGAAGTCTATTACCAGCAAATGACGTTAGTTGTTCGTGGGGGCGTGTGACGTGAGAGCCGGAATCAGCTGTGTCAGATATATTTGGATAAGATCGAGCGGCAGATTTAGATATTAATGTTGATGATATAAGAATATTGTAACGGCGAGATATTACGCATCTAGAAGCGTCTAATTGGGACCTAGAGTTAAAGCCAAATTCTATCGGATCTAAATCATCACGAACCAAACTGTACGTACTAACCTAATTAGGATGTAACCGCGATGCCAAAACTTTTTCTATTAATAAATATCTTGAGACAAAAGTAATTAACGACGAAGGAAACTACTGTTCTAATGAGTAGAAACGTAACATCACGCCTGTAATATCCAAATGTCAGGCAGAGGAGTGTAGTACACCCCCACGTTTCACCAGTTACGTTTAAGTCCCACAATGGAATAGGCGGTGAGCCTATTGCCATACACCAGGCACACAAGATGAGTAGAGATGATCTCTAATGATTAGAGATCAAGAATTATATGTTTTGTGCTTTGATATAAATTATATGACTTGGGTTTACCGATCTATAACAAATAGGTCAGATATTAATGGGGGAGTCGGATGTATCCAAACCAGGGTGCGTGTATGAAAAATGATGAATATAGACGCATGCCAAGTATGTAAGGAGAGATATTTGGCGCTCGGTGCTGTTTGCCTATCCCGTAAAGACTTGGCTTATTTATAGTAATAATATAAACAACAGTATAATCAGGTTTTAAAACAAGCAACCTAACAGGGTTGAAGTTGTAAATTTTAATAAAATCGTACCTATACTCGAGATCTTGAAAAAATATATATATACATATCGTGAAAGATATTAAGAATTCCTTATGGAACCGATTCTAATATTGCATTCAAAAGACCTTTCAGTCTTCAAAAAACCTCTGAAGGTAAAAATAACGTTTGCAATATACTTATTTATTACACACACGTGACAGAAGAAATTGGACGTGTCACATTGAACGTGGAAGGTTCAATGCAATTGCTCGGATCAGCTTTGCAAAATATACACAGTGAGAATACGAAAACAGCACTTACATTCAACAATATAGAAGGTTATAAGACTAGACAGAATGCGGAATAGGTTTCGTGCTTCTGGGAACCGACATGAAATTGAGGGAAGATAATTGAAAAAGACACAATCGTAAACATTATATATACGCAATTCATGTTAGGTATAGAGTTGGCAGAGATTTGAGAATAGTCGAAATTAGTTGTTGTGTGCCTCGTTGGCCGAATTAATGTAAACGCGACTGCTGATCGAAAGGTCGTGGATTCGATCCCAGGATGGGGTACTAATGGATCTTTCTAACTTGAAATATCTAGTCCTAAATCGGAGTCTGGATTTGTGTCCGGTGGTCGACAATTGGCTCGCCCCCTATACGTATAACATAACCGATGAACAGTGAGAGTTTATTACACTCCTCTGCCAATCCTCTTGGGAAATACAAACGTCATGTCATCTTAAATAATGTGTCACAGCTAGTGCCGTCTGGTCTGGCCGTCTGATTTGGAAATCGGGGAAAGGAAAAGTGAAAAAAACAATAATACGAGTAGAAATTACAGATACGCTACCCATGGTACGTATAGCGATGGCAGAGATTTGAGATATGTCGAAGTTAGTCCCGTCTGGCCGCTAGCCAGGCGGGGGCAGCCTAGGGCGACGCCGGCGCCCGTCGCCACCACGTGACTGTACACTGCAGATGTCATTTATTATCCGCGACCTACCATCCGTTACATCATTTCATGTTTGACGCTTTTGAATTTTGAATAGCAACAAATGGTGCTTGAATTCCATATACTCTCATACTTCCGCTTGAACATTTGTCATACAAAGCCTCTTGTATTAGATATATGAATGTTGGAATTTGATTGGCTTAGATCATTACTTTCATCTTATTTACTCAATAAATCAGTTAGACGTCTGACCGCTCAGTAATTAATACCTTTATTAAATTAACGGGCAACTGATACGTCAATAGGGATAGTGAATATATAAATTTTTTAAATCACATGTTTTCTAATTTACTGATTTAACATTTTCTAAAAAGCGTTTGTGTGTAATAAGTGCAGCAAAGCGCCACATATGTATGTACATGCATATCGTAATACTTCAAAACTAATTACATTTGACTGCCTCGTTGGTCGAGTGGTTGCAAGCGCGACTGCCGAACGGGAGGTCCTGGGTTCAAATCCCGGGTCGGGTACTATGGAAATCTTCCACTTTAGAATTTCTAGTAGTAATTCGGAGTCTGAATCTGTGCCCGGTATATGGCAATAGGCTCACCACCTATTCCAAGGGACTTAAACGTAACTGGTGAAACGTGAGAGCATACTATACTCCTTTACCTACCTCTTTGGGGATTACGGGCGTCATGTTACGTTTCAACAATATTCTCCCTGACTGATGACTTTGACAAAACTGTGCTGTGTAGCAAATACAGCACGAGGCTGGTACTCTTTGTATTAAGAAACTAATGTTTCGCCCTCACTTCAATACTATCTAGACTATTGTGTATATACTTGTAAGTACAAAAAAATTCATCTTTAAATAAGAACTAGCTACCTAATCAGTCAAAAAATCAAGGTTTTTTTTAAATAGCATATATAACCGTACAAAACAAATAATATTCTTTAATTTTTAATTTAATAACATGCTTTTATGTGAAGAATTTTGTAAAATCTCAAACTGCAAATGAATTTTTTATTAAAGAGCATGTGTGGTAAATTCTTCGTGATTCCTTCCCTCACAGCAGAGGATCGTTGGCCCTTTTCCTGTGGTTAATAATGACCATTAAATCGGTATGCAAACATGTCTTACTCATAATACAAAGATGCAATTATTTCAGAACATTACGTAATGAACTTTAATAAATGTTGACAAACGTCATTTTTTGTTTTTATTATATAATATGAGAACAAAATTTCAAATCAAAAGATATACATATTTTTTACACCAGCTCATAACAAATTTTTGAACCTCAATTTTGCACCTTTAGGGGTGGAAATGCTTAAATGCTAGCTTAAGCCATAAAAGGACACTACTTTCCTAATTAGGTCAGTCTAGCATTCGGTAATTTCGACTCTACGTTGATGAATCTGTCATATGAAAACGATCTCCCTCTTTATAATACTGGTTTAGAGTCAGACCTTAAACGGAGGTCGTCACCAAGACTCAATTATTGAAGTGAATGGGCACTTTAAACTTACATCTTTGTTTGATTAACGTAACTGGTGAAACGTGGGAGTGTACTACACTCCTCTGCATACCCCTTCGGGGATTACAGGCGTGATGTTACGTACGTTTATCTTTGTTTGATATCCCTTAATGTAAAGTCCAATTTGTGTCATTAGTTTTTACCCTTGAAAATGATTGAGCACTTTTGACCCTGCATCGAAAATCTTAATAACTCGCGCCAATGCGATGTTATTGCTGTTCAGCTATTTAAAAAATATTTAAGTTTTACTAACGTACGTATATCACGAGCTTAATTAAAAGCCTTTATTTTAAAACCATACTATACGTTCATTTTGCTAACATTATACAATTTGCACTGCTTTTAAATAATTATATCATGCATACATTACAATTTTATAGGTTAATAAACTTTATAATATAATAATATTAATTAATTAGACTAACATGGGGTTGGCTTCAAGCGCTCAAGCCTAATCTCTAATAATCCGAATTATCGTCAATAGTAAATGTACTCGTACGTCAATGCGGCCGCCGCGTCGCCGCGGCGCGCCGCTCGATACGCGCGTCGCGCACGTCCCGCGCGGGGCCCGCGGCCGACGCGTCCAGTCGGGATAACCCGCCCTCGCAACACGTACCTACCCCATACACCCGAGATTACTTGCAATTAATACAGTATTTCAATTGTTCTCATTCATTACATTTCGTTTTGTACGAAAGTACGCTATTTCGACTGTTGATTTAACGTGTGATTGAACAGTACTGAACGAGATAAAGTACACTGAGTGAAACACAAGAATCTAATATGGAAAGCCTTATACAGTGACGTTTGACGTAATATATCAATTTAAGACAAAACTATATTATTTTCAGTGAGTAGAAAAGAATCTATGATTTTCAGACTGCATATTTTTACAATTTGACACATGTGAAAAATCGACAATGCAGAAGGTGTTGTCGATCGTCAAATGTGTCACGTCTTATTAATGTTCCGCATTTTTTTTTAAATTTCCAAGATTTCGGCCGCACTATCTACAGACGAAATAAAATAAACCACACTATATATCAGAATGAACGAGATCGATTTGATAAAGGAAGTAGAAAAGCACGCGATTTTGTATGACAGAAATGTAAGAGGATTTAACAAAGTGAAATTGAGGGATGATGCGTGGAAAGAAATACGAAAAACGCTTGACGTATCTGGTAAGTTAAGGACTTAACTTTTACTAGTAGCCGCAGTAAAAGTAACAGGTACTTGTTACAATCTTATTTTAAAAAATACTTGTATCTATTGTGTGTTCATAGATAATAATTATTGACAATATCAAAATATTGTGCCACCGGCAGTTTGACCCTAAAAAACCATCGAATAATTCTTCGTAAAGTGCAAAATGTACCTCAAGAAGATAATGTATTCCACGAAGATGACATGTTCACAAAATTTCTTTCCTCCTTTTTTCATGAATAAAAAATATAAACATTTTGACGTGGTATGAAGGTAGTTTTAACTTTCAGAAAAATTTAGATTTTTAAAATTCTAATTTTCATAACAAAAGGACTATTTTTTAACAGTTTATTTATTAAACGTGTTCTTGACCTGATTTGCGTTTAAGTCGCTTCCGATTTAATCAAAATATCTTTCTATAATTTTTAACTTTAATAACTGGTCACGACAACTTTATTAAAAATAAAAGAGAAATTGAAGATATATTGTTAACGTTGTTACTAGAAATTAATAGTTTTAGCTTAACCCTATGGAAAATAGATACAATACTATGTATATTATCAGGTCGGGAGAGCCGGCTTCTTATAAATAAATTTCTCTACTCAAATTTATTGCCTAATCAAGTATATCTTCTACGTCCCTAATTTGTCAAAGCTTATATCCTTATAGAAGCAAAAAAATCTCTTTTTTACTTTTCTTCATCTTTCATTATCTAACACAAACACCATTTCTGTAACACAAATATTTCCGCTTTTTAGAGACTGAATGCAAGAAACGCTGGCGGTCCCTACGCGACTCCTTCATCAAGCTACAGCGCACCCACGGGAACCGAACGCGCTGGCCCTACCACCACGCGATGCGTTTCCTCATTCCACATCTAGATCAGAGAGCTGATTTCTAGTAAGAAGTTAATTCTGAATTATTTACGTACTAATCACGATCAAGCCTTTTATTGAATATTCTATTATTGAACACGGGTCACACACGCAGACATAAAAATGAATAGGGTTAATTCCACAAAAATGATTTACACTGAAAACTACTCGTATTTTCATCAATTAGTGCCACCTTCATACACTGGTCAAATGCTATTAGGCAACAGATTTGTAGGTAACAATCCATCAAAACCTACAAAATATAAAATGGTATATTTATAACACGTTCGTTTTGGTACGAGGACGATTACTTGTCCTGAAGAAAGGGTTAAGTTAGAATATACTGACAGAGGAAGTTCTTACGAAGTATATTGAGTGTACAGAAAAGCATTAACGACCTAAAATTCTATAGGACATTCATCGATAGGCCTGGACATAGGCCTCCCCCAATGAGCGCCATCGCGCCCTGTCCTTGGGGGAGGCCTATGTCCAGCAGTGGACTGAGATAGGCTGATGATGATGATGATGATGATGATTCATCGATAAAGGAGATTACGTTTTTTTACATCTTTGTTCCTCGCATATACTAAAAACTCATTAAAATACTTGTAAAACAATCTCAATTGAAAACTAAATTTAAAGCTGATCATTTACATATTTGTTTTTTGCGCAGCAAAAAAGAAGACGACGAATGGGATTCAGAGGTTAACAGGCAGCGCATACTTGAAAAACGTAAACACTATAATGATGATGATGAAGACTACGATGATTCTCAGACAGAAAAAAAGGCGCGCCTGAATTCAACAGACGATGAAAATCCATGCCATTGTTCTAGAAATGACACAGACGAGCTGTTCCTGCTAAGTTGTGCACCAATACTGAAACGGCTGAACACGAAGCAAAGTGCCGTCGCCAGATTAAAAATCCAACAGATTCTTCTAGAAGCTGAGTTCGGAGATTCCACGGATCCATCAGAAGAGCAGGAAGTGGCTAGTGATTGCGACATAGACGAAGTTGGAAATGATGACGATGATGAAAAATAAGTGACTTGTTTAGAATATCATTCGATAGTTTTTAATTTTAAATTGAACCAAAATTAATTTGTTTATTACTGTATAATAATTCTTCTTTACGGTTACATAATAATAAAGTATAGATTTACGATATTGAAAATGTGAGTAGAAAATAGAAAAACTAAGAATGGAATTATTAAATTAAGAGCGAATTCAATTTAAATTTTATTGAAGATACAAAAGAGTATTTCATTTAAGAATTATAAGTAAAAATGGTATTATGGTTTGATTTTGATTGTAACCCCTACACTAGTAAGATAAATATATCTAAAACTAGAATCTGACAGCGCGTTTAGTCTTATAGATTAGCGTTTCCCAGCCTTTTTCAGTCCACGGACCCTTAGGAAATCAAGCACAGTTTTCACGGACCCCCTTAATAAAACAAACAGCAAAAAAATCGGATTAGGTATTTATTTTAGTTATTTCAGATACAAATAAAAACAAATACAGAAGGTAATAATAACTGTTTATTATGAAAAATATAAAAAAAAATTAATGTGAATTAATTTTTTAAAATATCGTGGGCTTAGATCACATTTTTCTAATAAAACTGGTTTGCTGATTTTTCGTTTTGCGGCC
>DWJK01005329.1:0-11247 GCA_018248815.1 Croniades pieria auraria
AGGAAACCTGCACACCTTAGTATTTATAAAAAAATAAAATTCTAAGGTGTGTGAAGTCTGCCAACACGCACTTGGCCAACGTGGCAGACTATAGCCTTAACCCTCTCAATATGAAGGGAGACCCATATTCTAACAGTAAAATGATAAATGTGTCGATCATTATTATTATGTATTTATTAACGTCATGACTGTAATCCCCGAAGGGGTAGGTAGAAGACTAGTACACTCCCACGTTTCGCCAGTTACGTTTACGTCTCATAATGCAATAGATGGTGATAAATATTAGTCCTTATGTTAAATTTTATTCGTACCTATCCTCGAATAAGAGTGATCAATAAATAAGTAAGTATGTGTACCATGATCGCTTCTTGATCATAAGATCTATACATATAATAAAACTGGAACTGATCGCTGTCTGTACATGGCAAATATATTTAAAAATTCATAATGGGGTGCCGTTACATACGCAAGAGAACCTAAAACAATGTTTTTACATGTTGTCTGTTTGTTTGTATGTCTGTATGTTTGTGCACGCTAATCTCAGAAATTGTTTATTTTTCATTTAAATCGGTTAACAAATAAAAAAGTTATGTCAATTTATTTTTTCAAAACTTACGAAATCTACGCATACGAAGTCGCGGGCACAGCTAGTGAATAATAAAACACCTGTATCACATATGTATGTGGCTTCGAGCTGTGAACGCTGCATCACCACAGGGTCCAGTTCACATCTAATTCGCCCTGATACCTCCAGCGTAACCATGTAGTTGTAGAGAGTAATAACGTGGATTACGCAGTTCTGGTTAACTCGACTGCCGAACCGGAGGTCTTGTTGGAGGTCTGCCAATAGGTTCATCACCTATTCCATGGGACGTAAACGTAACTGGTGAAACGTGGGAGTGTACTACACTCCTCTGCCTACCCCTCAGGGGATTATAAGCGTGATGTTACGTTTGGTTATCTCAATCTTAGTGCTATTTCGTTTGGCATACAATTATACAATACGAGTTTAAATGATAGCAATACATTGTAGTGTTCTGGAAGCAATTTTCAAATAAAAATAAGGAACCATCCATCACATAAAAGAAGTTGTCGCACAATGGAACCCGGATATAAAACAAACTATTGATTACGTATTGAGGAACTTGCAGCCTTATCCAAGAAGGCTTGGGCATTATTCGCCTTACAATCCATCTCGGAAAGTGAATCCCGTTCATCCGTATAGTCAAACCACAAATAAATTTAAATTACATGTTAATATTTTTCAATTGCCAAGACGCTGGCGATTCTCATAGTATATATTCGTATATAATTCGGGATTGTATTAGTGTAATAAATTTGAAGGCCGTGTAGGATCCTGAGCCTGATTCCTTCCCAGGACATATATTTGTGTGGTAAGGACAAGCATTTGTTCTGTGTCTGCTTTGGGATCAGCTAAATTTGTTTGCAGAGATCGCAGTATATATGTTATTGATTAGATTAAAAACTTTAAAAAATATATAATCGGACATATAGTCATGAAAACATCTATCTATTTTTTCCATTAGACACTGCGCTATTTACCAATACTATTACACAGAGTTCGGTCACGCTCGCGCTGGTTAGAATCGTATTGCCCGCAGCCACTCGGTGTTCGGATCTTTATACTAGAATTTGTTTCATACAAAAACGAACGCGGGAACGATTAACTTTTTTTTTTTTATTAACCCGCGATCACTCACGCGGTTGACATTAACGCGTCATAATTTAAACTTAAGAGAAAATGTTATTTATCTATTTTGAACGCGACCGTTTGAGTAGCCTCATGCGGTCATTTCGGGAAAGGAATGTCTGGGGAACCATGTGGCGATAACGATTGTTCCGTAAGGACCCGTCAACGTTTGTTTAGAGAGCCCAACTTGTATTATCGTATAATTAACATCGTTTTCCACAACAGTTTGTATATTTGTTAAACATCATAATACCCACAAAACTTCCTATATACTTACCTATAATAATTATTTAAATATTTGATTAAGTTAAATCGAATAATGAGCACCGTCGCGCCGTGTTCGGCCTGTCAGATCCAGCGTCAGCTCGCAGCCTTTCACAGATCGTCAACCCACCTAGCCGGAGGGCGTCCTGCACTCTATTGTATTATTTTATAGCAGTCTATTTAAAACATATGCAAATAGAAACACGAGAGAAGACCGATTAATATTGGATAACAAGGAGTACAGAAAACAAAGCACTAACTAGATCTTATTAAAGTTTTATTTATGTTATAGTAAGCAAATGTTTGGTTTTCGACGTTCGCCCTGCCCGTGTGTACACTCGCCCTTGTGGAATTATTGATGTGTACTGTAACTCGAAAGGGGTCAAATTGGCGATATTATGTGTTTACAGTTAATTTAACCTTCGCGCGGGTCGGTTTTGGTCCTGCATGCCGTGTCCATTGTACTACGAATTTAATACAGAAGTCAGAAACAAATAAATAGATATGTAACTATGTATAACTGCCCCGTTGGTCGAATGGTTGCAAGCGCGACTGCCGATGGGGAGGTCCTGAGTTCATATCCCGGGTCGGGTACTATTGGATTTTTCTAATTTAGAATTTCTAGTAGTGACTCGGAGTTTGGATCTGTGCCCGGTGTATAGCAATAGGTTCACCACCTATTGCATGGAACCTAAACGTAACTCGTAAAACGTGGGAGTGTACTATACTCCTCTGCCTACCCTTTCGGGGATTATAGACATGATGTTAAGTTTCTGTTCGACAGTGTTTAAATTGACCGCTGCGTCTGTGACATGGGTCGTTACAAAAATACATGGCGCTAATTGTTTTATACGAGAGTGAAAGTTGCGCGATTTAATTCGTACTCGAATTAGTTTTGTTTCCATATTTCCGTATTACGGTGCACACGACTCGGATTCACTTCCTCGGTTGCGTAAGACACTTAACCATTTTTATAAAACATCCGAATAAGAAAAACGGTACATTTGCTAAGACAATGCTATTTAAATGATATCTTATTATTGTAACTGATGAAACGTACTAGTGTACTACACTCCTCTGCCTACCCCTTCGCAGATTAAAGGCGTGATGTTACGTTTATCTTATTATTGTATGATTCTGGTTGATGAAAATGTCAGGAGTTTCTAAACCCGACATGTGTGTATAAAGAGAATAAAAGTGCCTATTTAAAACTACTGAGTGACCGAGTTCAATACATACTGCCGTTTTTTTTAATATTTCTACGATTAACATGAGAGATATTAACTTAAATCTTCTCAAAAACTGAAGAGAAAGAAAAAAACCGCGCGCAAATGAGAAAAAAAATATTTAATTCGTAACTTTACAACACATACATTACAATACATTTATTTGTATTTATTTAAGGCAATTATTTTCCCAATGTATTTATTTATTCAAAGTAATTATTTACTCAAGATATTTATTTACCCAAAAACTTGTTCCTGAATACGACGCGACCTTGAACCGAATTATTATTTTTCTTTTACCATAGACAAACAGAACGTCGTAAGAGTGAGCAAACAGAAAGCTTTGATGTTAGAAAGAGAGGTACTTTTGTACATACATACACTGAAATTCTTAATCTAAGCAAATATGTTATGTTTCTTAAATATATTCTCTTTCATGTCAGCGATTAAAGTGCTTATGTATCAGTATTTTTGTATATAAAAGTATATATCATGTAAATAAATAAATAAAAACAAATAATGTAAGGACTCTTGTGTTGAATGTGTAATGTTGTTCAATTCTTCAGATTATTTATTAGGGAAATATATGACAGTCTCTGACAGTATTACAAGCGCAACGGCTGATCGAGAAGCCCTGGGTTCGATTCTCACGTAATGTTGGGGTTTTTTAACTTTAAATTCCTAGCAGTATTTCGGAGTCTGGATTTATGTTCGAAATATGGCAATAGGCTAATAGGGACGTAAGCGTAACTGCTAAGACGTGGGAGTGTACTATGCTCATCTGCCTATCTCTACGGAAATTGTATACGGATAACGGATACCTAGGGTATTTACGAAAAACTATGAAACAAGTTTAACTTCAAAATATATGTTAGAAATCGGACAATAAATCCGTATAAATAATTACAAGTGTAAACATAAGTGATTTTATGCGTAGGATATTTTAATAACTTGTTAAAGTTCCGGTCGTAAAGTCCAACAAAACATTCAACAGCGTGTTTACGTTCGAAATATTATTGTACGGTGTAAGAGTTACGAGAGTTTCATATTCAACGCCTACAGGTCAGAATTTACGTCGTAACGTGATAGAGCGTAGAGCGAGTTATGCAATCCAAATATTGCCTTCATCACGAAATACCACAAATGTATACAAACATTTAGCTGGGTAGAGGTAAGTAGACACTCAGTACAGATGGTTAAAAAATAACTACATTGATAGAGCATAGTACAATGTCTCTGCAACCACTGGGATTAATTTGCGCAAGACGTACATATCTAAAATAACTAAATTAATGTTCTTTCTACTATGTTAAGTTCAACTCAGCCTATTTATTACCAGAATGGAAATATGATATTTAAGTTATTCTTTGAAAAAAAAAATAGTGATGAATAAAATTTTCAGAACTCTACTTTTCTTAATATAGAACTGTAGGTTGCTAAGGTCGTTAAGTTATTTGGCAAAACTCAAAGGCTATACTTCGAAACAGCCATGTAGAACCCCATACTAGCTACCTCTAGATAAATCAGTTAAACCAATTACAAAAATACGCGTAAAAATATAAATTATACATATATGGACCTACTCGTACTACATGCTTTTCCAACACTCAGGGTTGACTGGGCAAAAAGCTATTAGTCATTAAGTGCGACTTCGTACCCCTTAGCTTAAGGTGTACAAAAGTAAAGAAACGTTAATTGGTCGTTTCTTTACTTTGCAGTCAAAAATATATAAAAACCCAAATAAATGAACAAATAGTTTGCAGAGCAGTGTAGCTCAAGCTTTATTCAGGCTGACACGGCATGGCACGCTACAACCGGGCCCCGGGCGACCCCTCGATCGATCCCATAGTACGCGCTACGGCCTTCGAGGCCCCCCGCCGTCTCCGTAGCGCCTAGCTACGGAATAGATCGCCCACTCCGCTAGGGGAAGTGCTACTAGCTATGTACCTCGGTAATTGGTTTTCGTGTCTAGAACGACGAAATGCCTTGTTTTTTTCGTTATTCCTAACCCCGTTGTGAGTTTGTTGTGGTTTTAATTATGTTTTTCTTGTTATAATGATGTGTAAACAGTCGTATATTGTATTACGTACTGAACTTGTATTTTCAAACTGTTCTATTATGACTTATAAAATCAGCGACTATTGAAAACACAACAAGAGAGCAACTCTAAAAATATGATTTAGATTGTACAAACTATGTAATCTATTGAAGGTGAAAATTCTACCGTCCATACATAAATATATACAAGTTATTAAAATTCTTCGTAAAATTATCGTCGATTCTATAATCGTAAAGTCGAATATTATAATGAATACCCAAAGAACCTTCAATTATTTTTACTTCGCCCGATTAAAAACTGATTTCCCTACCCTACTTTTGGAGGGTGGTGGTGGCGGTTTATTCTTCATTGATACACGTGTAACTTCGCCCCGCGCGCCCTCAGCTCTCGTATTGAGCGCCATGAATGAGTAAATTGTATTCGAGGCTCACAATACGCTGAGGCTTTACTGTTCTATCAGCAACCATATTTATTTAATTTCGTATTCGATACAGATAAAGCTTAGTTCAACAAGACTTAAATCTGTCTGTGTTTTACACGAACACAATGGAAAATAATTGTAGAGACCTTTAGTCCTACTTACTGTTACATTTACGAAGAAAAGAAATGTCGTGACAAGTACGGACAATTTACTTTTTTGTTTTCGTACATGATTAAGTATTCTACAAATGAACATTTTTACATTAATACAACATAATTATGATTACATAATTTATTATTTTTCAGTTACGTAACATGGATTTTCTGCTTTGAACGGACATGAATTGCATCGAGAAAGCGTTAGAGAGGGTAGCGCGGGGCGGCGAGGGGGATGGGGCGAGGAGGCAGCACGTGTAACGTTTAAGGGACGCCTTAACTTTAACTTAAGAAACGCTGAAAGATTTCCACGTTTTTATTTGATTAATTCGATAACTAACGAAGAAAATCTGTTTCTAAAAATATCCTTATGTAAAAACTGAAATAACTGTAATATGTTTGGTCTACTATTTATATTTGCAAACACCTTGATTATGGTAATGATTATTGTCATGAAAATTTTCTCTTACTTATAATGCAATAAAAAAACCAACGACTTAAATGCTTTGTAGATATTTCAAGTGACTAAAGTGAATAGCTTCGTATATCTACGTACGATATTTTTACAGATATATATAAAATAGCCCTATAATGTTGAGGGAGAGACGGTAGGGCGGGCGGCTGGGGCGGTGCGTGTTAGGTACTACTTAGGTAACTTCAATAATTATTTCTCCTTGCAGGTTATAATCAAAATATTTAAACTTATAATTATAGAACATAGTTGTAATCATTTTCCTTCGTTTCTCAAAATTTATTGAATAATAAATATTGACATGGCAATTATAAGTCCTGAACTAGAGTTAGTGTGTATTTATATTAAAATTCTTCACGGTATTTCTTCTCCGTAAATTAATTATTAAAAGAAAGCATGTATGAAGGGCTAATTTTTATTAAATGCTTTTCTAATTTAAACTAAAAAGTCATTGAAATATGGCAAAGTGCATCGAGCTCTACAATTGTAGAGTAGACAGCGCTCGCCCAGGCAACACGTATACGGGGGTTGCTACGCGACGCTACTCCTCCCACCCCCTAAAATAACAGGAATTTCATTACGCACCGTACTAATCTCATTGCTAACAAGCGTTCTCTAATAATGTTTCCAACTCTACAAAACATGACGAATTCGCATATTGTACATCAAGTTTATTGCCGAGTCTCTATACCTATGTACATATATTTTACATTGATAATTATTTATGTCATATTTCTTCTTTGTTTGGATTATATTTATAACTATTTATAGCGTAGTCAATATGAAAAGAACGGTCAATACCTTTTTATGTGAGACTATTTAAGGAATGGATAATTAATATTTCTGTAATACATTTACAAAGTAAATGATGTATTAATCCTGTTTAATACTTATATCGCATACAAAACTACCGTCTTATAATACATATAGAAAAGTTCATAGTTCAATGAAGACGATTATTAAGCTTGGCAAATTTTTTGAAGTCCTATTAAATCTTCGTAGCGGTACTACGACGTAGGTTCTCACGTAGAATTCGGGACATTTTTGTCGTCAGTTAGCGTACGTAGCGGCTCTTACAAATCAAGTACTTTAAATATAAAGCAATAGTTTTGACTGGTCCGATGATCCAGTGATTGACTGATAGCTAAACCTATAGCTATGGGTTCGATTCCCGATCGTGTCAAATATTTTTGCAATGAACATGAGTATTTATTCTCTTGTTAAATATTACGTAACTGCTCGTATATGTCCACGATCGAGTCAAGTCATCGATATAAATATGTATTTAGAAATGTATACATGTACATACAAACATACATACATACATATGTCTATCAACTGTCATATGGTCGTGTGTGAATTGTTCCAAGATGTTATTGATGTCATGATTACTTTTCATAGCAGAATCGTTACATTTGTATTCTCGGAATTAAAACCTTGCTACGTCTACTTAGTTTAATTAGATAAAAATAACTATTTTATTCCAACAGTTTACTGAATTAAATTCTGTTAGAAGTTGTTGAATTTATGGGTATTATAGTCTGGACGAGTAGCTCTGGATCTGCTGCATTTGACAACGCTCCAGAATGACTAGGTATCTGAAAGCTTAGATAATTGCATTTTACAATTGAGTAAAATGTACTTTTTCCTATTTTAAAACTCTCCTGAAGCAGCTGTAATATTTTTAAATGTATTTTTTTAATTCGAACATCTCCGTGTCACCGTCTGATAAAAAAGTACCACAACTTAGACTACATAGGTATCTCATTCGTGAAAACAAAATGATTGATGCTCACATATTCAATAGAATTTTAGAACATTTTTAATATCCGCAAAAATAAATTTTGACTGCCTCGTTGATCGAGTGGTTGCAAGCGCGACTGCCCATCGGTAGGTCCTGGGTTCAAATCCCGAGTCGGGTACTATTGGATTTTTCTAATTTAGAATTTCTAGTAGTGACTCGGAGTGTGGATTTGTGCATGGTGTATGGCAATAGACTCACCATCTATTCCCTGGGAATTAAACGTAACTGGTGAAACGTGGGAGTGTACTTAGTTAAGTAGGAGTTCATCTGCCTACCCCTTCGAGGATTATAGGCGTGATATTACGTAAAAATAAATAATTATTATATGACTACGGCCTTAACCCTTTCAGTATGAGAAGAGAGCCATATGTCAATAGCGGAATGACAAATGACAATAAATAAGATAGAAGTATTAGTAAATATTAAGATAATTATTGGCATAAACATGAATTGATCAACAATTTTTCTTATCCTTTGTTGATAAATCCGAACTTGTTATAATATACATAAATTTCTAGTATTCACGTTAAAGATCTTTTCTTTTTGTTATTTTCTGTTCTCATACAATAACAGCGGATCATTAGGCTTTATGATAGAGTCGGAACGCACAAGAATATTTCGATACAATCCGACACACTTTAAGAAAAGGTCATATCTAGAAACCTTAATAGACGCACGTAGACTGCGTAACGAAAACAGATGTGAGATCTTTAGTCTCCAGCTAAACCTATGGAAATGCGATGTGCGCATATGCATGTAAGCGGGACTAGCTTGAATCCTCAAACTTTAACCTTCGATCTCCACAACCCTGGGCCATTAATTAGAAAAGCCAACGTTTCCGTCCGTGTTAATAATTATATAATATTATCGATCGTTACACCACGCTGACCTTCGACATGGAAAGTTATTATGAAAACAAACGAGCCGAATACATTTCAATAATAAACTTGTGTCTCTTTATTTACACAACTTTCATAGATTCGCTTTAAGAATTCATCTCATAATTTAATTATGCCATGTTATGTATTAGTTAGCTTTCTGTTACGTGATTTATATAACAATAATGTTCATTAACAAAATAAATGGTAATTTTGGTAATAAAGACCTAATAGGTGACCCAATTGTATTTTTTTTATCTTTCGATGTACTGCAACAATAAATTTAACATTAACTTATTTTAAATAATTCATTAATGAATAGAACATTTTATTTTCATTTTAAAATATCGAAATGCTTTTTTTGTTATTAACAAATATGATTAAAATAATATTGTTTCTCGAATACGAAATAGAACTTATAATCGTAAAATATTTGTATCCAAAAACATTTCTGAGCAATTTATTATTATTACCATTTTCATACAACAACAACAAAATTAACGCTTACCAACGAGTATTAAGGAATATATTGGAATGTATTTACGATCCATGGCAAAGAAATACGGAATCGTCCCATCCAGATCAAACCGGGGCCACTACTGACACGGGTTGCTCGAACGATCGCACGGCCGGAGGTCAGTGACGCAATAGATACAAATACATCCTGCTGCAAAACCTAGCGCGTCTAGACCCAGACCTTCAATTAGAGCGCCTTGACGAGTACACGCTCGTCACTCCACAAATGATGATTGTGTAACGGAACGGAAACTATACAGGGCGTGATATTTTTCTTTATAGAAACTGCCTTGGATTCTTCTCAATTTGCCGTAACGCTTAATATTCAATTCTTTTATTTCAAATGTCATTTCCTTATAAAATTAGATAACCAATAAAATATCTGCGAGACGTAATGGAAAACATTATATAAAAATACTAGATAGATAGACACTACGTTCAGATCGCGCCGGGGTCGCTCGTACGATCATATCAGCGGAGGTCAGTGACGTAATAGATGCATTTCATACGAATACATCCTGCTCACACACCTAGTGCGTCTAGACGCGGCCAGTTGACACGGTGTCTCGCTACTTACGTATCTAACACTACAGTTACCCGCGTACATAATATTGATTTAACCAAACCTGTAATTCAAAATGGCGGATTCAAAATGGCGGATTGCGGAAATAGCGTATTTGATTCGGATGGGTGTAATCATTTTTCACTACTTGTCAATAACGGAAAATAGAAAATGTTTAAAATCGTTGCAAATGTATCCTTCAATGTATTATATATTTTTGCAAAGATTATAAAAAAAATTGACACATAAAATAACCTTGGAAAAACATCCTCGAAGTACAAATCGAATATTTTCGTAGTATTTTTACTATTACAAATATGTGGCTAATCAGTTTTGTATATAAAAAAAGAAATATATTTTTATGAAATATTTATAGCTGCATATATTCACATTATTTCGTAGCGGCACCGTATTCCAAATTCACATATGCAACTGTCAAAACGCAGAAATAGCGCGAAATATTCAGCGCGATTATTTTTAAACGCGCGACTGACCTCAGTTCATGAATGTAGTGCCAATGTCGTCGTATCTGGGTCTATGTCAGGCGACCGCGGCCTTACAGCGCAGAGGTTGCCGCGTTAACAAACCGTATATGGCTGTTTTGGATAGCCTGTGGGATTTTGGACACAAGTGGACTCCTACATATTATAGTTTAAAAATTAGATAACTGTATATATAAATAAAGCATGTTTTACTAAAGGACTGGCATGAATGTACTATGTTAATCACTTTTCAAATTATATTTTTCAAGTATTTTCTTATTAAAACAAACACAATATTTTATTTAATCAGCTAATTAACCTTAACATGATACTAATTTTACTTAAAAATAATATATATGTCTGTAATTCACTTGCGAGGTATGATATAAACACATATATATGTATGTTGTGTCATCCCAACAAGTAAATAAACTTGATATTCATAGAACGAACGCTTCAAGATCGACTGAATGTGTCATTAGAAATAGTATTATTGTATACAAGATGTAATCGACCCATTTATCATTCCACTGTTGGAATATGGGTCTCCTCTCATAATGAGAGGGTCAAGGCCGTAGTCCGCCACGGTGGCCAAGTGCGGATTGGCGGAACTAACACACCTTAGAATTTTTTTTAATGTAAATTCTAAGGTGTGCAGGTTTCCTCACGATGTTTTCCTTCACCGTTAGCGAGTGAT
>DWJK01005330.1:0-11247 GCA_018248815.1 Croniades pieria auraria
AAAATAAAAATGGTTAGCGATTCGACAACAAAATGGGCAGAGTAACGTTCTAGTAGAATACTGAAGACGAGTTGTGATCGGGGGCCATCTGCTCTGCCTTTTATGCACTCGGTTCCTTTCAAATTTCAAATTATTATTCTTCTATAAATTCTTTTTCTTCTATAATATCATATGCGCGGTATTCTTTGTTTTACTATTAAGCGTTCGTGAGTCACTATATGTATGAATAAATTAGGTTGTACTAAGTATATTTCATGTGGTAATATATATGCCGAATTTATGTGTAATATATTTTATAAAAATTATGTCCCGTCGCGAAGGGTCCGGAGAGGGACCTTCGATAGATCGAACATTAGACGGGCTATCCCGAAAACATACGTGAGTTAAGTCGGTACAATTTAACTGTACACCATTTTTATGTTTAAACGTATATCAGTCTATTGATTGGTTAGTATTGCTATTGATTAGTTAGACAATTTTTTCGTTTTGAGCATGAGTATTTGTTGTGTTTAGGTGCAAAAGGTCTGTAATTAGACACCTATATGTATGTATGTAAGTTATTTGTCTACCCTAGCACATACTTTGGTTACTTTGAGAATGAATCAGGTATGAGTTGCCGCAAGGTATTTAAACTATCAAACCACAAAGATAAATTTATTCGTTTACGATTTTTATTTTAAAAAAAAAGCTCGGAATGTAATCTTTATTAACCTATAAAATAAATCACGTAGATCCGTAACGAAATGACACTTTAATACTGCTATGTTACATCCATGTCCGGAAGAAGTAGGTATGACCTTTCGCCCACGCGCGGCGCCGCCCGTTCTCTAGCGCCTGATCGACAGAACGACAATCTAACCGACATGCAGAGAGTGCATTTGCATGGCTGATTAAATCAAATCGACAGTTTGTTCCTTCAAATGGCACTGCGTGGGCCATCTGCGCTTCCGCGGGGCAATTTGTGTCAAGAGTAACGGTTACAGTATTACTATCCGACATATACTTGCATGTATCTTCCGATACTTCTTCGGCTGCTTGTATTTGTTCTGATTGATATAGAATTAGCTTTTGAATAAAGGGTAATACAAATGTTTAAGGTTAAAACGAATCTATAACGCTTTTGTGATTTACAAAAAAGTCAAATACGCGGGAACCAGTCGATAGACAAGGACCCTAATTTATATTGGGACCTATTTACTCGATTGTTTTAAAATTATGCTACCCTAAGATTTAATTATTCTCCTTAAATTTGTTTTTATTCCAATGCTGCGAAGAAAACAGACGTCAAACGAATTCTTATTCAACAATTTCACGAAAATTTACCAATTACAGCAAATTTATTCGTTACGACAGTTTTGCGAATTTACTGTAATTGGCAGCGAAATATTGTTGCCTAACAGAAAGAAAAGCCTTCAGACAATTAACGAAAAGTAAAATCAATATCGATAGTAAGAGATCGGACTGACTCGACGGCCTCGTTAGTCGAGTGGTAGTAAGCGAGATTGCCTATCGGGAGGTATTTTGTTCAAATCTCCAGTCGGGTACTATTGAATTTTTCTAATTTAGAATTTCTAGTGGTGACTCGTAGTCTGGATTAGTATACGATGTATGGCAATAGGCTCACTACCTACCATGGGACTTAAACGTGACTGGTGAAACGTGGTAGTGTACGAGACTCCTTTGCCTACCCCTTTGGGGATTACAGGCGTGATGTTACGATAGTAAAAGATCAATAAAATCGATTCTTTTTTCGTATCGAGCTCGATTATTGACCCAACCCGTCAATTGATCCATGCTATCGCGTGTCATGCTCTGATTCATTGGAAGGTATGATTACTATATTAAAGATGAAAAGGACTCGTTCAATACATCGACCCTGAAATGAATAATATAATTTTGGAAAATTATCAGAATTTTAAACCTAATAAAAAATGCTACATGGATACGAAGGGAGATAACACAGCGCTATTCATGCTTGTGGATGTAAGTTTCTTTCCTCGAGCGGATTTCAAACTCCTACAGTGTTGCAGTCTTGCAGTGCAAGCGAAAATAATCCATTTTCAAGCTCATCCGCAGTCAATATAAAAGTTATTGGTATCGATACATTTAGCTGCATCAAACATCCTTCCAAATTCTAGCAGCGCTGTTTCCGCTATAAGTAGCAAAATAAAATTCTTCACGTTCTTTAGACCATTTGTAGCCGGCTTCCCCTTATTTCAGCTGGTGTGCTTCCGAATTCTCTCAAGTATTTAAAAGCAGTCGGAGAAACATCCAGGGATTGTGAAGTTAGTATCTAACAAGCACTTCGAAACTTTTTGCTTAGAGCTACCTCGACGTTCTCTAGTAGGTAATGAGAAAGTTGAGATGTGCAACTCATCGAGTTCCTAAAGAGAAAATGTTTTATTAAAAAACGTTTGCATGAAAAGGAATGTTATTATTATGGTATCTGTGTCTTGTAAAGACGATACAGATGTATGTATATGTCTGCCTATAATTTCCATACTTTTGAACCGTTGAGACCCTAGCAATAGTCAATATAATCAGAATAATGGGACGAAATTAATAAGCAAGAGTTCGTAACCGTTAAATACCATTAAATGCAGTACTGGCTTCAGCACAAGTACACTACAATTCCATTTTACATAACAAACACTGCACATGATGGATTTCAGCGTGCCGGTGCAAATGATGTCGTCATGTGTTAAAATTAGTGCTCATTAAACAATTCACGCTAATGGCCGGTTACTCAGCGCGCGCCCTCCTCGGCCCTTCGGTAACTCGTCAGGTATTAATAAACGGATGGGGCGAGGGTGTGATTCATTGATAGAATTATTAGAAATAGTTTGTTGTTCGTGTGGTAGGTACACTTAGATAAAAATAACAAAAAAAGCGTTGATGTATATACATGGATTCAAATCAATCTATGTATGATTAACATTGTATATGTCATCGCTTAAGATTATACATAATAAGTTACGTTATTACTTCGTGTTATGATCAACTTTGGTCCCACGCTTTAACGCCATAGAAAATGACAAAATTTACCATCAGTTTCAAGATAAAACCTCTGAAATTTGTTCTTCAATAGCGTACGTAGCTTAGCATCATAATAACACGCACAGGTGTTTCAAACGTCTCATCATCATCATCGTCGTCATCACTATCATAAGCCCTTTTATCATTCCGTTGTTGTACACAGTTTTGGCAAATGATAATGAGTCAAGTCACGGTCAAGCATATTGCCTTTTAGATTTTATAGTTCCTAGAGAACATCATTGTGGATTTTCAAATTCGCAGGTTTATCTAGGCGGTTTCTTTCCCTCTTAGGGCGACTTAATCTTCAAACCTGCTTAAGATTAAAATCTAAGATCATCAGAATTGGAGGCTGGGGCTCTTAATTAAGCTATCGTTGCCTCGAAACCTTCGTTATTCACAAATTATAGCTAAGAACAAGAGGTATCAGTAGGATAAACAAATAACACTCCTTTCAGTGCTGGCTCCGTTACAGATAATGTAAAGCTTTTGTAGCCGGCGGGAGCTCCGGGATTTTGCTACTCTGTTTTATTTCCTTTAGAAATTTAGTGTTAGTTTTATTGAACCAGTTTTCTTTCTTATCAGTAAAACCATTTACGCTTATTCTAGGCGAAAATAAATGTTTAATTATTTTCTTCTAAATTTTAATTGTATCCTAGCATTTAGATTTTAAAATTATTTTAATGTCTTAGCATTTTCCCGTGACTTACTTTTCAATCCTCATTTTAAAATATTTTAAGGAAATGAAATCAAAAGTTGGCTTATCTTTCAGTGACCGTTACTGGTCAATTCTTATTCTAAAATACTTTTGAAAGTGGGTTAATATTATGTTTTTTTTTATATAATCGCGAAATTGTAAGTACAAAATTAGCGTTCATTGTTCCTTTAATTTTTTTCCTGAATACTCCCTTCTCTAATATAAGCATATTTACATTGACACATTATCTATAACAGTCATGTTCGGATGTTATCTAGTATATTTATGTATGTATACATATATACATTCAACTAATTACTTAGCACATTGCAGGTTCCAGTCAAAGCGAATGGTAATCAATGTGGAAAGACCGCTTGAATATTTCAGCGTCCAATCGGAATCCTTTGAATACCAAATCTGATATGATGAGGTTCGGTTGGTTGCAAATTAATTGATACTTACATATGCGCATAGTTCTGCAACTACGCGAAACACCTATTGGTTTTATCTGAATATACTTTACATATCGATTGTATGATTATATATGTATCGGCTAAAATTACGTGTTTTTCAGAATAGCCCGAGTACTTTGAAATCTATAAGAGTTCATCTCCCGCCAATTGCGGCGAGCTCGCGTCAAACTCTGACTTTACGTATAGTTTGCGGCGCGTCTGTCTTTTGTCATACATTGCACATTACCATACACCGTGTACATGCATTGTTACAGAAAAACATTAGCTTAATTTACATAATCTGTACACATATTATATATCATATAATCAGTACGTAATGTACATGATTTTCTCTACATTTATGTAAAATTTTGGGCTATATCTAAGTAAATATATTTATGTCCTGTGACGCACGGGTTTATTCTTCAAATTTAGAAAAGGCTAGGTACATTTTTCCGAATCATTATTGATTATTGGGAATGCAGTTATTGAAGCATTACAATATTACCTACTTTTCAAAAAGAGTGATGGAACTGTCACTGGTATTTGATCTTATCTGTGAGATTGGAATATTTTTGTGTGATGTTCAGTTTAAAAGCCCCAGTGACCTTTGTCTTCCGACTGCCATGTATATATGAAATATGTTTTATATTTGACGGCATAAATTTATCATAGCATCGCAATAAAATAAGCAATTTGAAGATTGCCAGCGTAGGTGGACAACCGGCAAGGTTGTGGAAACTGTGTCTCTTGGCTAGTACCGGGATGCTTGCATAACTCGCGGTGACAGTACACGTTACGTGCTTAGCATATTCAGCCTTGGTTTCTTCTCAATTTAGTTATATAGTTATCCATGTTTCATATTGTATTTAATATTTAAGCTATTTTTACTTCCCAAGTAATCAGTCGACTTTACCACAAAAAGTAACACCGGTCTTTTTCATCACTTGTACACATATACCTATAGTCACGCTTATGTATAAATATTTTTGTCTGACAATTGGCAATATAACATTCCAATTGGCGAGAAGCGGAGAAAAAACAAAGCTTTGGTTATCCAATTCAAGCCCAAATCTATAAATATTTATTTGATCGTAATGTACAACTGCTATCAAACTTTATTGCATTAAATTTCACTACTGGAATATCAATAGCGTAGATAGACTGTCAATAAAAAAAAATTCATTTTACCAAAATATACGAGTACTTTTGTGTAAGCTGGAACGACAATACAAGTTACGTATCCATACGTGTTACGTATTTAACACGTGGAACCTTGACTCCTCGCCAACTTCCAAACGTTATCAAGTGCTACATCTTATCTTTAACAAAGATAACATTATGCCGTTGTCACGTCTGTTAGTGCTATAAACGGTACAAACAGCGCCAAGACAATTTCCTTTCGCCTAATCTAGTGGCTTCCCGCTGTTCGTGCACAGTGCGAAATAAAAAGCGTACAGGAAGGTGCTACGATGTCATGTTTTAGGAGTTCCGAGATGGATACGGATTTTTGGAGCTCGCTTTCTTTATGTATGACAGGAGAAAAATATGAGAAAGTGACGGAATTTGTAAGAGTTTATGGAAATGGCGGGAAAATATCAGAAGGCGGGATTGGTGGGTTTTAAATTAAGAGATTAAAATAAATAAAGTGAGCTGATAAAGTTAATGGAATGCAAAAGTGCATCTTATAATTGATGTAGAACTAAACTAAGGTATCTATATTGTACTAGACTTAGAAATACGTGTATAGGTATATGTATGAAAAATGTATGCTTTATATATAACGTCTGCTTCTTTCGTAAATGTTACATTAATATACAATGGTACATTTTCATGACCATTCATTCTGCATGTAGCTGTTGGAATTTAATGTGGAATTGCATGTATTTTAATGCAAAGCCGCTATTGCATATTAGAGCCATACATCAAAACATACAAGGGTCAGCTAATGTCCCATTCCCGTGGTTAATGTTCTGTGTCGGCTGATGCTGCTGAAATATGGGAATATTCTGGAGATTTACTTATGGGATAGCCTGTTATCTGTATACATTTGGATATAAGGGATAGGAGCAATAATTGCCTATGCTACATGTGATTATTTTTCGAGGTGAGATATTTAGTGCCTTTCACAGATGTCTGAGCTAGTCATTTTAGTTCAATTTAAAAAAAAACGTGTGAAATGAATTCAGGTGTGTATTTTTTGCATTATACGATTGTACGTCCGTTGTGTTATCTATAGTGGACCGTGGATTATGCTATTTTGGACTCTATATCAACTTAGATGTAGTGTTCAAGTACGTTAATTTTACTAATATTACTTTCACGAAACAAAAAAAATATCTTTTGTGTTGGAAAAGCGTTATACGTATCCTGTCGCTAAACAATACATAGGAATCATAACAACAGGCTGCAGTATTACGAGTAGTTATTTAACAAGTATCCTGTATGTGTAGTTATTGTACTTCTATTTGAAAATGCTAATAACATAGAAAAAATATTAATTTAAAATGATATATCAGAAAGCTTTTTAACGCCAGTCGACCCTCAAGAACCTAACAAGATCCAATTAGCAAATTGGAGGAATACATTTTGAAATACAATTAGTTTCCAGCTCACTCTGATTATCTATGTTCGTGCGAAATCGTTCAACGGTAAGAGGTTTTACTCTTTTTAGATATTTCCTTTTATTCTTTGAGCTATCGGCGCCAGTGCTGCCGCTGGCGGGTGGCCAAAAACGGAAATGCGGTGTGTAGCGGTAAAGGCGGCGCGAGATAGCATAAATGGATGGATGGGTCATTTTACTCCCTTTGTTCCTCGTGGGAGGTGCATAAACTTAGGCAACATAAACAAAGTTTGGGTGTCAACTTTAACGCTGATAATCGTGGAGACGGTGGAAAACTTTATCCTTGCGGAGAACATTGATAGACACGATAAACTTAGATAATAAAGTTGCATATTTATTCTTCGCGGAGAAGTGGTGATGATTGAATACGAGTAGTAATAGTGACATATGATAAAAACGGATTGTCATTAAAAAAAGGCAAGCAAATTAAAACTTAGACGGGAATTGAAAATTCCTTTAAGCTACTGAGCTACAAACGATAGAGTAATAGATTTTGGCAACAAATACTGAAGGGAATAAAAATTTAAGGATATTGACATAGCGGTATGTAAATCTTTGACAATCTAGATAGGATAAAGGACCTTTGGGATATGTTACCAGACAGTTAAAGACGATGGAAAAGAACGTAATGAAATATCAATAGATATACATACGTAAACATAGTGAAAATACAGTTCTATGGTAAAGGAAAAACATAAATATTTACGAACACGATAACAATTAGTGTTTTTCACATTTGAATGATTTACGATTTAGTCTATTCATTGTTTGAGTTTTTAAAGAGGAAATAATAGAAAAATAAAAAGACGTCTTGAATTATTATTTTATAAACACATCTATTGTACGAAAATTGATTGTTTACAGATCATAAGAACTGACAGTTCTAATGAAAGTATTAAAAAAATAATAAACAAGAAGTGAAAGAATCGGGTCGGTTTTGAGGTCATCATTTTGGCAGCCAGCTTTATTGACAGCGGCCAAAATAATTACGAGAACGCAATGAATTTGGTTAAAATACTGATAAATAATGAAACTTAACCTAACCAAGATAGGTTATAATATACACAAGATACACTTAGAGTCCGAACATACTTTAAGGGACTATAGTATAAGTATTTTTGGTAGAAAATTTGAAAAAACAATATTTAGTCATCTGTACTAAAAGGAAATTAAAATTTAGATTATTATATTTGTATTGTAGATTATATATTATTACGTGGTATATTAAAATATCTGGGTTAAACTCGTAAAATTTGCCTGCAATAAATAGATCGCGTGCAGGAAGAGCATCCACAGTCCAAGTACAAAAGTCTGATATTTTAAGAAATCTTAAAATACTTAAACGGAATTGTAATTCTTAAAGACGCTCATAATTATAGGAACGGACGACCAGTTGGGACATTGGATGAATATAGATAAGTCGATGTTATGGCGCGACCGTGGTGTCGCATCCTGTGACATTTTGGTACGTGATTTCCTGTGGGTGGCTCTCGGACAATTAGTTATGTCATGTCACTCAATTGATACGATATTTTTAATGCGCCAATAGTATAAACAAATGGTTTACTGTTTTGATATAGTTTCACTTTGCCAGCATTACGTACAGAAGTAAATTTTGATTTCTTAAAACTATCTTCAGTTACGTAGCAGTTCCTTACTCGTAGATTTATTTAAGCCCTATTATTTTAAGCCTTATTATAAGCGTAAAAATGTTAATAATGTATTTTTATAAACGTAACATCACGCCTGTAATCCCCGAAGAGGCAGGCAGAGGAGTGTAGTACACTCCCACGTTTCACCAGTTACGTTTAAGTCTCATGGAATAGGTGATGAACCTATTGCCATACGCCGGGCACAGATCAGGAATCCGAGTCACTACTAGAAATTCTAAATTAGAAAAATCCAATAGTACCCGATCCGGGATTTGAACCCAGGTCCTCCCGATCGGCAGCCGCGCTTGCAACCACTCGACCAACGAGGCAAAGTGTGTGTAGATAAACTTAAAAAATAAATAGTATATGATAGTAAAATTGTTGAATAGCAATTCTTACTTAAACCAGTATTTAAATCTCAAACAATTTAATTAATTGTTAATAAGAAGCACACTTTAGTAAAAGTCGTATATCAAAGAAATGAAAGTATCAAATTTTCTTTCAATAATCAAACAAAACTTTTATTCCTATTTCAGAGAAATAATTACAAATGTTTTTCATGAAAAATAATTAGAGCGTGCCAATTAATTTTCTTTTTCGGCAATTAACTTTTGATTCTTTCGTTTCGTTTCATTTGGGTTTACTTTCGGCATGAATATTTAATATTTCTTTCCTTCCACTGTATATTTTATGTAAGGATTTTTATATAGTAGTACCCGTTTAATTTCTGTTAGAACAAGACATTTTATTTCACAATTATTATTCGGTTGGGCGATCAACAGCACGTAATATACAATTATGTCTTGTCTGTATTTTGCTAGTGTCAAAATTTAAATTCCCATCTTTTCTACAAGCCGACAACGTTGGCGTAACGAAATATATACATACATATGTATGAGACTGGGACTAGAATGTTCAAGTGATGTGTATGTAAATATGTAAAGAGCGAACCAATAATTAATAAATAACTGTTTTCCTATTTTTACTGTGCCTATTGGCAATACCTTGTCAGGGACAACAGTGCTGCCATCTAGGCGACAGTGCTGCCACCTACTCAATAACAATGGTGCTGTTGCTCACCACAAAGAACACTGGAGGTATGTTAGCTCTATATAAACTACAAGATGCCCTAGAGTTGAAGTCTACGTTGTCGTCTATTAAAAATACCCACTAAAATTTAAAAATCTTTTATATACTTACTAACATCATTAGAGTATAAAATACGTTCATATACATACACTAAATATGTGAAAATTAGTAGCTATATTTTTACACTTAACGTAACTGATGAAATATGGGAGTATAGTACACTGCTCTGCCTACCTCTTCGGGGACTACAAGCGTGTTGTCACGTGATATTTCTTACGTTTTAATGAGCACTCTTAATTAAAGTACATGTGTAATAAAATCAGAGGCGCACACTCGCATTCACATTAAACGAATTAATATATACATATTAATGAACTGATGTCTTTCCATAATCCTGCCCGTTTCGTTTACGGCCGAAATGTAGTCATCTCGTTCTTTCGCAAGCACCTAGTGTACAATGTGCGAAAAGAGCCTTACGAACAAGTATTTTTAGTGCACACGAATTTCTCTGCGTCCATGACAAAGTTACTCTTAGTGTTACCGACGTTGGTTAAGTCGACACGCAGTGGCTGTATTTGACACGTCAGAAGCGAAGCGGCAGAGGTCATTGAAAATTCAGTATACAAAAGTAAAATGGTGAACTATTAATGGTTTTTCATAGCCATTTCGATGTTACCTACCTATTATTTTGCTTACTTACGGGATAAACAAGGTAGATTTTTATATAAATTACCTTGGTTATCCCGTAAAGCTTGTTCAATATAATAATAATATTTCAATTGTTATTCAGACGAAAAATCTTTATTAATAGGACATATATTACTATTGTGATAAAATACCTGCCAAAGAAAATATTTTGAGATGCTATTTCAATATCGATTAAGCGTGTTAAAATGCGCCTCGCCTCATATTTAAATGAGAAAAATATATGAGAAAAAAAAACGGAAATAAAAATAAAAGGGAAAAATAAATTACAGCTTATTTCAATAACGAAATAGAAATTAAAAAAAACATCAACGATTATTATTACTATTTGTACCGTATTTACTCTCGTCTCTCCATATCGTTCTTTTTTCAAATCTACATAAGTATGTAACGAGTGTTTATTTACAGCCAACAGTGTATATGTTTTGAAATACAAACCACTACAATAACCGTAATTTCCGCTTCGTTTTCTTGAAAACGAAGCGGAATTATTTAAAAGTCTTATCCGGCTATTTAACGGCGACCGTTCCCTAGTTAGTGTAAATGCCGATAAATCGTTTGTTATTAAAAAAGTTAAAAGTGGAGGCGACGCGGCCCACCGGCTGTGACGGTTCCCTCATTATATATTTAAACAAGATCCGATTGTCGTATGTACGGTGTTCCTGTTCAGTGTATGTCACAAGACTGAAGCGATATTACGTTGAAAAGGTGAGACTCGATATGTCATATAGAAAATTTCTTACGCAAGCCTTTACAATGTCGTCAATATGTTTAATTTCCTGATATTTTCTTAATAATTTTTCTGAATAACTCTTCGCTCAAATTACTTCTAGTGTTTTCAATACGCATATATACATATATATACATATACATACATACATATATATATATATATATATACATACACACATAGTATATATGTATATGTGTGTGTGAGTGTGTGTGTGCATATATGTATGTATATATATATATACATATATATGTATGTATATGTGT
>DWJK01005331.1:0-11246 GCA_018248815.1 Croniades pieria auraria
TGCCATACACCGGGCACAGATCCAGACTCCGAGTCACTACTAGAAATCCTAAATTAGAAAAATCCAATAGTACCCGATCCGGAATTTTAACCCAAGTCCTCCCGATCGGCAGTCGCACTTGCAACCACTCGGCCAACGAGGCAGTTCGTGATAATAATGGCAGATAATTAATCCGGCAGGCAATAATGATTTGTGTTTTAGTTAGGTATCTCAATGTATACATTTAATATTTCATAACTTTATTATTTGTATGCTAATAATTGGCACAATAAATGCTTTGAAATCTTACACCCTTTTAAACCTTATTGACAATAAATTATTCGATTTATTAACTAATTATCTATGTACATAAAATTATAAATGTATTTGTGCGTCTATTACAGAAAAGTAATCGATTTTAATGAGGTCTTCTAATGTTTATTTTTCACGCATTTGACACGTGCATAAAATAAAAATAATTGCCATTTTAACATTTAACTTAAAGTTATTTAAGTTTTAGAAAAAAACCATTTTTACGAGCACTAACTGATCAGTGTCGGCCAACTACACATAGCTCGCTCTCTTGTATAATAATTCAACTACACACAGTGGAATGAATAAGATTACTTACTGAGAAATGTTGTAAGAATAACATAGTTTTGCTTCCGATCTTTTTGATGTTTTATCCTCTGCACATAAAATACATTGTTAAAATAAAAAGCGACTAATGTGCGAGTATGAGCTAGTAAAAAATAAAACGAATGCCACACTTAGGTACCCATACCAAAAAAATAGTGAAATGAATACATGTCTCAAAAGAAAATATTTTTCCCACAGGTGAGAATCCAGCAGCGATGCAGTCGTCATCACCGAGTTACATCATCAACTTGAACATCCCCGGCATTCTGCTGCCAGCCCTGACGACCCTGAACCTGGTCCTACGGTGACAATTAGACTAATAGCTCTAGAATAAACCGAAATATACTGTAATCTTTTAGTGATAAGATCGTTTTTTACGTGAGATATCTTTGATATGGGGTTGGATTGCAAAAATTCGTACCACTATTTTTCATAGAACTATGGATGATTCTATTACGATTAAGCAAGGGACATCGGTAATGTTAGCTAATTCTAATAAGCATTTCCGTATTCCGTGGGCCTGGACCAGTAGTGGTCCGCAGTACCAGTCCATACTATTTTTACGTATTAGACCCATTTAAAAACTTCTAACGTAACGTTTGTTACTTTTAATACTTAGTTAGCTAGACCTGTTTTTTATTAAAACTTAATATTGTTTTTTATTTATTATGGCAATAAATATTCGACAGAATTCTGTAAATTATTGTATATATACATATAAAACACAGGGTTGAGGAAACGTGTTATCTGGTAACTCATCATTTAATCAACCAGCAATAAATGTGACTATATTTTTTGAGACTGTGAAAGTTCGTAACATCACGCCTTTAATAGCCCAAGGGGTAGGCAGAAGGGTGTAGTAAACTCCCACGTTTCACCAGGTACGTTTACGTCCCACTATATGTATAAATAGCCAGTGAACCCATTGCCAAACGTCGGGAACAAATCCAAATTTGGAAGAAATTTTCTTTGGAAATGCTGATTTCATTTTGTTTTATGTCTCTCTACTGTTCGTTTGTGATGTCATTATATAGCGCCCTGGAGTGGAATTTTATTAGGTTACAGTAGGCCTAATGTTTCCTACGCTAGGGGTCATGTCAGAAATATCTCACGTCAAATAATTAGAGCAATAAAAGTGTTGAAATAGCGACGAGGTGGAAATTGAGTAACATGATGATTGGTTATGACTTAATATTTGTATCGATTAATAAGAAACTTAATTTAGAATGATTTTACAACGGGTTTTATATAACAGTTATATTGCATAGTATTTGAACATTAAAAACACTCATTTTAAATTTGCCATAACAGTTGTTAATAAATATGTTTATTTCTTGGTTTAGAATAAAGTTTACATAACATTTACCTTTACCCAGGCTATCTATACGGATATAATTTCTCGAAATCGACAAACCGATTTATGACATTAATATCAAAAATCCTTTTACAGACATATACTGACATATTCATTCGAATATATTAACTGCTAGCCAGTAACATGGCGCCATACGACATTGATGGCGTTAGGTTAGCCCAGCAACATGCTGGGCTAACCTCAATCTCCTATACATTCGATACACAAACATACACACATACATATAATGGTATGACAGTCGTCATATAAGTGTAAGACGACAATTTCCTGTCATAAATGACAATGTCGAATTACATTAAACTAGTGATAGATGAACATATAACTATCTCAATCCCACATCCTAAAACAACAAGTGAAAGAAAGTTAGCACTATACTTTTATTGCTCTAACTTAAACACTTAGAAACCTTAGTATAAAATAAAACACATTGGTGAATGGTCATTTTCTCCACACCAATATAATATTATTGTTATTAAGTATATAATTTTGAATAAATCAGTGTGAATATGATATTTAATTAACTATTATTTTAATTTTCACTGATCATTTAATTTAATAACTATATTTAAGTCATTTAAGTCACGTACTGTTATTCTCGAAATGTATAAATAATATAGCATTTGATAAGTATCCATCTCGTAGCTTGATTTATAATTACAATAATTAATTAATAACGTTATTATTAATATTATTTAAATTGTTTTAAATCAATGCATTTACAATTAATAATGTGGTTTTAAGGTCTGGTTGATAGAAAAATGACGTGTATTAAATTAGTAATAACACTGTGTTCTAACGTCATAGACATTGGATGATATGAGAAGTTTAACGCTGTATGAAATTATAGATGAAATTATGAATTATTGTAACATTAGTTAATAATTTACCGATGTACTTAATAGTAGAAACGATATTACCTACCACCCTTATTATTTCTTCACTAATGTTACAAAAACTACGACGCGCTGTGTCTAAGCATTAATTATTTCATAACACTTAAATCAATTACATTAATAACGTAAAAAAATTTAAGAGAATTTCATCCTTTCATAAAAACAACGGTAACGAACAATAATATTTAATATGAATTTGATTACAATATTTTTACATAACTCCACTCCTGTAATCCTTGAAGGGGGAGGCAGAGGACTGTAGTACACTCCCACGTTTCACCAGTTACGTTTACGTCCCATGAAATAGATGTTGAGCGTATTGCCATACATTGGGCACAGATCCAGACTCCAAGTCACTACTAGAAATTCTAAATTAGAAAATTCCAATAGTACCTGACACGGGGTCTGAACCCAGGACCTCCCGATCGGCAGTCGCGATTGCAATCACTTGACTAACGATGCGGTCAAAATCAGCAATAACGTCAGAAAATAAATCTGTTCTCTCTCTATCTCAACAAGTCAAGTACTCTAACAAACAGACATCGTGAAAACAAAAAAAAACAAAATTTTTATAACACTAACTTTAAAATACATTTGGACGGTTTTGTTCTAAACTTTTATATAGACATAAATATGTGCACACGTTTAATAATTTCACACACTAAACGACGTTACATTACAATTCACATGGCGTTAAATTTTTCGTACAGTCCAATAAAATTAACGCTGTATAAAATGTTTACACCACAGTATAATACAATGCAGCGCTATAACTCCCTCGTTATATGCGCCGTGTAACATTTCAATATTCTGTACACGTTCTATTCCACCAGGCGTTTATATACTGTGCAGCTGACCTGGCAAGTATCCAGATGATTTTCCAGCATACGATTATTATTATGAAACGTTTGGATTAATGATATGTTATAGTTACAGTGGTCATTTCACTATAAACATTGTAAATAGTTAGTACTAAAGATATAAGATGACCAACACTGTTAAAATGTGTCTTACCTGTGTCCTGTTTTATTTTTCCACAAAGAATGATAAGGCCTTCCATTCACGGTATTGAAGGACCTCTATGTCATATATAATAGATATATGTATATACAAAGATAAGTTCTTAAACAAACACCCGGTCGAAAATATACCCGGGGACGATTTACGCAGTAGCCTGATGACGTCACCAACCAGAGAGTCAACTATTGTTCAGCCTTACATTTGATTAAAGTCTCACATCAGTTAGGTCATGACTCCGTAACTGATCTTCAGTGTTATCCCTGACGCTCCATATCCGATTTGCCGATTTCTATACGTTTTCTATATATTCATGCTTTGTCGTATATATTTACATTGATTTTGGTCAACTTGTATAGATTATGTAATAATAATAATTAAAGCTCATATTACCGATAAATGTTAATATCTGTAAATATTATACTTAGAAATAAGAGAAATGGCATATATGAATATAAACTGTTTTGATTTCTCCGTCGTTTTATTTCATATTTTTTTTAAATAACGTAGTAGATGATTAGCGGTAGCTTTTATTTGCACGGTTTTCAGAAATTCAAGTATATTTTAAGGCTGTTACAAGGTTCAATAAATTTATACATCGGCTTATTAATAAGGACATGCAACACAAGAATATTAAATGGTCTGTGCATCGATAATTGAACAAAAAACTAAAAAAATATATATTACGGAAACATTAAGTAAAAAGTGAGGATATACTACACTCCTCTGCCTACCCTTTCGGGGATTACAGGCGTGATGTTACGTATGAAGTAAAAAGGTATATTTATTGTTCATTTTCATCTGGTTAATATTAGACACATAGTCTGTGGTCTAACAGCAACACAGAGTAGAGATAAACAGAGATATACGCTTCGATTGATCGAATTTTAACCACTACTGGACCAGTATGTTAAAGAACTCTAAAAAATTTGTCATTTGTTTTAACTACAAAATTTAATACAATATATTTAACAAAGCCGTCGACTGCCTCGTTGGTTGAGTGGTTGCAAGCGATTTGGAGGCCGATTTGGAGGTCCTGGGTTAAAATTCCCGGGTTGGGTACTATTGTATTTTTCTAATTTTCTAGTAGTGACTCGGAATCTGGATTTGTGCCTGGTGCATGGCAATAGGCTCACCACCTATTCCATCGTGGTACTTAAACGTAACTGATGAAGCGTAGGGGTGTACTACACTCCTCTGCATACCACCTGGGGGATCACAGGCGTGATGTTACGTGTTTTTTTGACAAAGCATAGAATAGTATACATACAGTCATCATCATCATCAGCTTATTTAAGTCACCTGTTAGACACAGGCCTTCCCTAAATGGGTTTTGTTGTTTCTAAACTTTTTTAGTTACATTAATCGTGATGCAGTTGAGTAGTCATTATCATTCTCGAACAGTGCAATCGTTAAAATAAGCTTTTTCGATCCAAGTTTTCATGAAGTTTCAGCTTAATAATGATTATATTTAACATTATATTAACGAAGATAGTGTAAAAAAGCATTTAACAGATAAGAAGTGAAAAAAAAAACAATAATTGTATATTGGTCTATTGACCAAGGGGTTAGTAACCCTAAAGCCTGAAGCAGGGTGTTGTGGGTTCGATTTCCATTCAACACTGTGTGAACACTTACAACATTCAACACTTCCATTCTGTGTCATGAGCACTTCTGTGTTGGGTGTAAAAATAGGTGTTAAGTATACAATTACATGTTTTACACATATATAGGTACTTATATACGTTTGTGTGTGTGTGTGCGTATTGTCAGACTACACTGACATAAGCTCCCGCCGTTTGCAGCGAGGTCGCGGCGAAGACTCCGCGACCGCGGACTGCGGACAGGTCCGAAACTAGTCGGGTCATTCCGAAAAAGGTACGTGAGTTAAGCCGGTACATTTTTAATCATGTGTATAAATACTCACAAAACATTTAATTCAAGCTTATTTCACTCGTATTTATTATAAAAAAAAATCTTTACATTTTAATACGACCAGATCTCAGGGGAGAAATCTTTAAAGTCATTGAGACCTCTTGGAAGATCCGAAAAGCTTTCACATTTAAGCCCTGTGTTGTATCGCTGACGAGCAACATGAAGCCGGTAAATCTAAGCTAGATTTTTACAGATAAAGTTATGTATTTTAGACGTTATATTTACACGCACACATGTAAAGTTCAAAAAAAGAGCCATAATACCATTTAATTATATTTCAAAATAGTAACTAATAAATTATATTTAACCTTAATTACGGATTTGTAATATAAATTAAAATTAAAATTGTTTTAATGTGAACAAAGTCATGAGTGAATATGAAGTCATGTAGGACGTGAAACTTTTAGTGAATTAAACAATCATACTTACAAATAATAATAATAAAAAAAAATTAAAACCAAAATATATCGATACTAGCTGTTGTGGGAATAAGAAGTTTCCGAAACCGCGGGCTTATATTAATATAACAACGGTTATAAAAAACCAATAAAAACACACCTGGTCTGTGGCGATAGACATCACTGGCAATCGGTGTTCTCTCCATTTCCCGCAAAAACATTTAGTGGATGACTTTATTTAAAATATATATATATAGTAGTTAAAATCACTTTTAAAAAAGCTCAACCATACAGATCATTGATTCGCTTTTTGATTATATTCTCTCGCTCAACCGTTTAATCTATTACAGTAAACACGCCCAGTAAGTAAAAGACTCAAAAAGCTATTCAAGTTAATTAAAGATCTCCAAAGTGTTAATTCTAAACCCTAATATTCCTTTAACGCAGAGGCAACCTCCCTTGCCCTTGACTTTAGCGTTCTCGGAGATAGGATAGCGTTAGTTAAAGGTCTATACCCACTGCGGTACAAATCATGAGACAAACAAAAATTTGTGTCCGCTACCGAACATACGACAATCAAAACCACAGTAGGTATTGTCCACTTTATTCAAAATAAATATTCATAAATACATTTACATATCTCATTTTTTTACCTTACCACCCCGTAGCACGTGGTTAGCCACGTGGGATCCACGCCATAACAAGTAGCGTACTATACTCTCCAGCTGGGGAGAACGACGGTATACCATATGTGGCTGACACCGGTTTGAGACGAAGAGCTAAAGGTAGACCGGAATAGACTGATCATAGTGCTAATGATTGCATTATCCACACACAGACACAGAACAAAAACAAAATTATTTAAGTACTCGTACATGGAAATCGAACCTAAAATTCCTGACTCAGACAAATTGACTCTCTACGTAACCGACGGGGCAGTCAAACAAGCTCTAAAGTTTCTGTTTAGATGACCGTGTGAGTTATCACAAGATTATTATGACCTATAACTGAATTTACCTCACATAAACAAACTAGACTAACTGACACAGTTCTATTTGAATAGTCTTATTCTGAGGTCAGTAGCAAATGTCTACGGGCGCCAGCAACCTCTCATGAATGCTATTTGCTCGTTCGCTAGTCTCTTAACAAAAATATATTTTGAACAGTAGCACGTATAAAATAAAAAAGTAACATCACGCCTGTAATCCCCGAAGGGGTAGGCAGAGGAGTATAGTACACTCCCATGTTTTACCAGTTACGTTTACGTCCTACAGTGGAATAGGTGGTAAACCTATTGTGATACACCGGGCACATCCAGACTCCAAGCCACTACTAGAAATTTCTACAAGAAATTCTAATTAAGGAAGACTCCAATAGTTACCGACCCGAACTATTTGTGAGGTCTGTGCTAGTGTGTACAGACCTCACAAATTGCCGTCCCGTCCATCGCGGCCACCATTATGTATGAGGTGCCGTTAGGTGACGTCACACGTAATGGGTATCATACCCGGATAATGACGGGGTTTGTACTTTGTTTCATACCTATTTAGTCTGGCCTGTTGGTTCCGTGATTAGTGATAGACTTGTGTGTCGAGAGATTGCGGGTTCGATTACTGTCTGGTTCAAATATAATTTCGTCTTATAAGCACAAATAGGTACTTGTTTTTCATATAAGTAATTGTTTGCTTTTGAACTGCAGGGTGAAAGTCATATGTAGGTCATAACTATTTTAGGATCAAATGGTTACATACGAATTATCCCAAGAGCTAACGCGATTCTCCTACGTTAGCCAACCTCTTTATTCACGCACACCAGTTTCGGAAACTTCTGCCTCCCGATCAGCCAATACCTCACCTATTTCGTTAAGATTGATGACTCTGATTGTCTCCCGACACCGGCAAACATGACCCATCTAGTGACAAATATTATCGTTATTTGACCTGTTGGTCATAACGAACAGAGGAATGCGGTTTTCCTTGTTCAAAACCCACTAAAGGTATTTCTGTTCCGTAATAAGAAACGCAGTAACTCGTGTCATGATGACGAGAGTGTGAAGATTAATAGAACATAAAACAAGGTGTAATAATGGCAACACAGTAAAAAAAAATCACAGCCTACCTCATGTTACGAAGGAGCGAGAAGGTACTCGTATATTGAAAGGTAGTTTTATTGATGTTCCTACTGTTTGTTAGTAGACTATTGTTTCGTTATTATTTCGTTAAACGTAACATCACGACTGTAATCCCCGAATTGGTAGGCAGAAGAATGTAGTAGTACACTCCCACGTTTCACCCGTTACGTTAACGTCCAATGAAATAGGTCGTGAGCCTATTGCCATACACCGGGCACAAACCAGACTCAGAGTTACTACTAGAAATTCAAAATTAGAAAGATTCCATAGCAGCCGACCCGGGATTTGAACCCAGAACCTCCCGATCGGCTGTCGCGCATGCAACCACTGGACCAACGAGACAGATTAATTATCAATGTTAAAACAAAATTCGTTGTACTATAATCAAAAGCGTTTCCATAGTGTACGCTACGACACAAGGGATGATATTATTTATATAGATAATATTTAACCCCGTGTTGCCATAGCAATCCAGGGAAATCTCATGTAGACCTAACTAACGTGAGGCGCCATCACATCATTATTATGAAAACACCGAATATTAGCACAATAACCCTACCTAAATATGAAAAAAATGAAATATTCAAAAACTCAGATCTATTTTGTCTTCGAGCATCCAATTTTATTTTAACCATGGTTATTTTAAGCAACAAATCCTGATTTGGTCTGCATAATTTATCTGTGATGTTTTCGTGTCAAAACCGCTGAATTAGTTTTGTTGGAATATGATATAGATATAACTGGAACCTTGGAAAAGTACAAAAGAGTGAAATAAAAGATAAAAGATTGTAGTCATAATTAACATTACGCGATTAAATAGAGCCCTCGTTTTAAGCTATTTATCCATAAATCTTTGAAATAAAGGCATATTTACATTCTGGAAATAAGTAGCAAATACTTTGATACTTTTAAATTATTCTGAATTTATACAATCCTGAAAATTAAATTGAAGCGAGCGAAACAAACTTGTCTTTACATTCGCTAATCTTTTTTCTTTATAATAAAAGAAAAGAAAACCACTTACACGGGACAAAGATAGAATGTTTCACCTTTTAGACCTTTTCTCGTCAGTTCTTCGGATAAAAATCCTTCCCAGAAAATAGAAGTTAAATGATTTCCCTTCGGCATGAACATCTGTTTAGCTGCGATTCAAGTTAATGTTATTTAGCGATTTCCATTATTTTATTAAGGTATTATTATAGCACAAACGCGAATTGTTTATTGTTCCCCAAGACATAAGGAGTGGCGCCGATTAGGGGAGGCACTTTGGATTAGGGGAGGATTTTGAATGACAAGCAATAGACATCCAAAGTTTAATGATGATTATTATTGTTAACCCTTTTAACATTCAACCTTTGGGCATGGGTCTCCTCTCAGAGTAAGAGTTAAGTCAATAGTCTGCCACCCTGGTCAAGTGCCGGTTAGCATATGCTGTACTCTTTAGAGAAAATTAAGGAGTATAGTAGATTTAATCATGACGTTTCTTTCACTGTTAGAGCATTTATGATATTTTAATATACCAAACTCACAAGATGAGACAAAGGTGCGCAACAGGATTTAAACTCAGAATGCCCTAAGTGGGAATCCGAATTTTAAGTCATAGGCTATCACTCTTTTATACAAAGGTATACAAAAAATATTTGAATAACAGAATAGGGAAATCAGATGCAATTTTTATCGTTACTAAAACTGAAAGCAAATCGCTTTAGCTTGTTTATTAGACCACAAAATCCCCAGAGGCCGGCCCGCTTACCTCCAACTTGTAATGTTTGCAGAAATAGGGTTAACCATTTCGACTTTTTTAACCCTCTCACCGTAACAGGTGACGTCATTCAGGTTAATGAGGAGACTGCAAAAGTTTAAAAGGTTAAGAGGGATGACTTTCATGGCACTTTTTTGTTTGGGAAATGCATTAATAAAGGGTTATAAATTTGAAAAATGCTTTTCTAATTGCGGATTAATTAGATTAATAATATAAAGGTAAATAATGACGCGATAATTAAAGGATTATTATTCTCTTACATGTAAAATAAATTGTTCGCATTTGCTTAATAGTCTTAATATTAATAATAATAGTCTTTTTCGTACCATGAACCTTCATTTCAGCGTTCCATTACATAAGTACAAAAGATTTCTATATGCGTATTGTATGTACAATATAAAAATACACAAAAACTTCAATATCTATTAATACAGTAATTATCTTTTAATATTTCTTATTAATTACTGTTGTTTATAAATATTACATAAGCCGTGAAATATTAATGAATAGACCAATTAAAGACATATTTATTAGGAAAATCTTAATTTAAATACAGAAAAAGCAGACAGTTACAATACTTCAAGCAAAGAATTAAACGTGCTGCCATACATAACAAACTGACTTTAAAAGTTTTAAGAGATCGCTAACTCCTATAATATGGGCCGTATAAAATGTATAATTAACTTATATTCACAGTATTCCACAAGTAACAAATTACTTGAAAGTGAGAAGAACTAAGTAGTACACCAGTGTGGCCATGGATCACAACCACGGTGAATTAGGGTCGCTAAAGACAGAAAAAATATACGAAACTACTCACGATAAAACAATTGACAACTTGACAACTCTTAACTCAATCAATAACCTTGTCTATTTTATATTAAATAGATATCTACATATTAGGACATTTTTGCACTCTGTCTACTTCGCAAGTCCCGCTGGTGATTATGTAATAATAGAAAAAAATTCTGATCTCTATGTCGCTCTAACGTTACGATGACGTCATGGTGGTTCGAATTTAAACAGAGAACTGAACATCTGCTTAGCATGCGTTCCGTAGACCGTCTAGCTCACGACCAAATTTACATCTAGACTCGCGCGTCCAAGGACAGAAAAT
>DWJK01005332.1:0-11245 GCA_018248815.1 Croniades pieria auraria
CCCAATGAGCGCCATCGCGCCCTGTTCTCGGCTTGTCGCATCCAGCATCTGCCTGCAGCCTTTCGCAGATCGTCCTCATTTATGTCATTCACAATACATTTTATTATCCCATCATAAATTTCATAGAGATCTGTTCTTTTCGCCTCCGTGTTATCCTTGCATCCATCGACGTTGTTTTGTGGTCAATCTTCGAACGTATTCAATTCGATTTTCTCCCACAGTATTTCTTTAAATAGAATGGAAGTAGTAGTAGTATTGTAAACATTTCACGTTTGGTTTATTCTCTTTGAAGGTTATGAGTTTGTTTAAGCTACTTAACTTGTTTGTGAAAGTTACGAAGAAAAGAGCAAGAATGTTGCGAATAGTACTGTTATTTCCTTCTTAGGGAACTCTCCACTGTTATCCTTGTATGCCGATGGATTCTCGCTTTGCAAGAAATTCTTGCTTCTACGATGTTCTAAAAAAATCACGCCTGTCATCCTCGAAGGGATACGCACAGGAGTGTAGTACACTTTCACGTTTTACCAGTTACGATTACGTTCCACCATAGAACAGGTGGTGAGCAAGTGATTGTACTATTGATGACATATAAAAAACTAATGAGACACGGTATTATTTTAGAAATGCAATTCCCATAATTATCGTCGGTGATAAATTGATACGTCATTCTATGTAATGCAAATTGCATTATCGGGTGTTTAAGATTTTATGGCTCGATAAAAAGTTGTGAAAACTTTATCGTGTCAAACATTTGTTATATTCGACGTTATATTAATTGTTATATATATTCACGATTGTATACGAATGCTGTTTGAGCTTAGCGTCGTTTTTAACCTATTAATGGGTAATCCAAATCGCACGCTCTAATTGAGGTGGACTCTGCACACGCGAGTACGTCATTCGCGTGCTCGCTCTAACTACGTGATACTTTGCTGTTTACCCGATCATTTATGTTAATTATTCATGAATAGACATGTATATGGTTTTGTTATTATTTTTCTTCTACACCTTTAACAGAGTCATTTTTTAACAGGACGCTACCATGCGTAATATGCAATTCAAATTTCTCAATTATTTTAAATCCAAGAACTGTACTCTTAGTACAAATATAAAGCTAATTGCTATAAAAAGTAAATAAACCGTACCTGAAAAAGACAGTCGCGTTTATAACGCCCTTAAAACTTTAATCGGTCATTGTATTGTAGTTTCATACAGCGAAATATTTTTAATGATGAATCTTGAAGATGTTTATCTAAAAACTAACGTCATTTTGTTTCATGTTTATCTAGATGATGACTCAGAATCTGCCGGCGCAAGTGTAGCGTCAGCGGGAGGCAAGGCGAAGTCTGGAAGTACGCACATACATTTGTGGCAGTTCCTCAAGGAGCTTCTGGCGTCTCCTCACGTACACGGATCAGCGATTCGGTGGTTAGATCGAAGTGAGTATTACTTACATACATTAGACATAAGAAAGGTTTGTCAATGGGAAAGTTATTGACAATTTGAAAACGGGAATTGGATACATTTTTGTGGTTTTCTCGTAAATTGATTCGTTTTTGGAAATTTTGAAACACAACCATTTCAAAAATGATGATATATTGAAATTTTGTGTCACATGGAATTTAAAATATATAATTTATGACGATTAAGTAATTACACCGTTCTGTCAGTGCAATTGGTTAACTCTAAGTACTTTAAGTAACTTTTACTATTTAACAACTTTTAATTCGATATAATCCTCTCACAAAACAACGAGTAGCACTTTTGGAGATTTGCTTTTCTACTTCTTCTTCTCCTTCTTCTTTTTGTTGAATAAAATTAGAAATAAAAGTGGCACAGAATGCATAAAATTCAGACGGCACCGGTGATAGTCGATTTTGTATTCTGATTACGCCTAAGATTTCGCCACACAGAAGCCGTTCTATTAGTGGAAATGGAATCACGCCTTGTATCATGATTGATGTTATTAAAAGAATATTCTTAGCGTACAAGGGTATATCAGATATACATTAGCTCTAAACATTATTCATCAATGCTTTGGTATTATTCTATGATCTATACATTGTTCTTCATAGAAACAGTATTTATTAACGTAAATTTATCTTCACACATTGAAATAGCATTCTGTTCGTTTTAAATTCGCACGATTATAAAAAAATATAATTTAAGTGTTGATTATAATTATATGTTTTAGTGCTGATTGATATATTATTTTTTAAAAGAAAAGCCTTTCAAATAAGACCTCTCATAATTATGTTAAAAGGCTTAGAAATATTTGTATTGATCGTTTCATAGAAATATTTGTATTGATCGTTCCATTTTGTAGGTCACATACAAATTAGCTTAATAATCCATTTATAATAATAATATTGAGATATATGTTTAAAGAAACCGTGTAAATAAATATTCTCTAACCTATTAGTTTTTGTTCGTTGTTCATGTCTACTTAATGGCGTCGTTATTTTAATTATTATTTATATTGTATTATATATCTACATAAATTTGTTTTTGCTTGATGAAGTCTAATCTATGTTTCTGCTTATCTTATTAATAGCGAATTTCATGAAAACGGCGTGTGAATTTAACAATTAATTTTAAAACAATATCAGAAAATATTAAAAATAACAAGAGTAAATTTAAATCTGTTCGCAAATTTCATTGCAGTATATGTATTTTTTTTTGTGAAGAAAATTTACATATAACGATATGTAATTTAGATGTAGAATGTAGAAAGAGGGGTCTTATCCTTGACGTAAGCGATAAAAAAGTATTAAATAAATTAAATTAGCGATAAAACACAATACATTGAAAATTAAATTAGCGATAAAACACAATACATTGTGGTCATATAGAGATAAAAGAAGATGTGTCGCAAGTCCATGGACGAAGAAAAAAAAGCACCATTGATTTCTCAAACTGGTCAAACACGATCTCACTATATACATAAGAAATTAACAGCGATATATAAAGGGGCAAGTTTTTTCGTGAAGCGTGTTACGATAGAAATAATAATAACAGAAACGATGATTAAAAAACTAGTAATTAATCGTTAGATATTTTATATAAAGGCTGTATATATTTTTTTAATTCTGGCGATATGCCTCCGTTTCCATTGGAATCTAGAAATGTTTAAAAAAAAGCTAGCAGCGCTCGATTTACGTAAAAAATGACACATGTCATTTAATCATTACACAGCAATATTTTTTTTTAATCTGGAACATGACCCGTGCTGTTTATAGAACCTTAGATAAATATACGATATGATGTTTACGTTGCACTGATACAATGTTGCAAGATAGATAAACATTAAATATTTTTTGTCGCTCTTATAATTTATAAACGTAATTGGACCACCAGTGGGTGTTCTTTAAGTAAATGGAAATCCTTATAGTCAAAACGACGTTAGAATTATTCGTAATTTACTACAAAATTGTGATGAAAGTAAAGTGAATGTTTTAAATTACAAGATTAATTGCGAAATTATTTAGTATAATTTTAGTTAGATATATTGTTAAAAAAATTTGCTTAGTTTTAACAATCGTATAACGTATCATCATCATCAGTCTATCTCAGTTCGCTGCTGGACATAGGCCTCCCCCAATGAGCGCCATCGCGCCCGGTCCTCGGCTTGTAGCATATGTAGGTACACATTTTACATCGTATATTAACTGTTAACAGTTCAATATAATAAAATAAATACGCACCGTGTACTAAATCTATGGCGATTACAAGTAGAGAATAGAATTAAAACTGCTCAAAAGCGAGGAAATCAGTTGCTATAAATATATTAAAGAACGGCGGTTTTCACTGTTTTGTTGGAAAACAAATAAATTTTAAAATTTGTTTCCGACGAATATATTTTTCACTGTTGTGTTGATTAACAAAAACTATTTCAGAATTTATTACTGCCAACTACCTACACATTACAGTCTATCGTTGTTTTGGTTAGAAACATATTTTGGAACATATTATATCTAACAAATATGTATTCCGTTGTCGCATTGTATAGTAATTCATTCTTAAATCCTGTTTATTTTATATAATTTCCATTGTTGTTTGGGCCAAAACGATTTCAAATTTTGTCTCTAACAAACACGTTCCGCTGCAGTAACAAGACAATATCAAAATTTATTACTCACAAATGTTATAAACCATTCTTGTGCTGATGAAGATATAAATTTTTTGTGTATTTGATTTTAATATAATTTAAGAACGGGCACGTTTAGTACACCATCCCGTTTCTTACTATTAGATAGTATTCGATACCTTTGTTGGTTATCGGAGCGAATTTATATGTTTTAACGTATATTTTTCCAATTTAATTACATATCTTTAATAATTGTTATTATGACGATAATAATGTAATAACTATTATTATTATTTATCTTTCATCCCGCACAGGCCCGCCTACATCTCGATTTTTCTCTATACCCAAGTCGCATAGATTTTTAAATGTCTTAGACAGTTGTGTAGCTTCTATGTGAATCTGTATATGTATCTGTATATGTATATGTATATGAATCTGTAAATTTCTATAAATAGAAGTTGTACTTCACATATCAAAGCGTTCAATAATCGTAGAATAATGGAAATTAGACTAACGCACATCAGAAAATACTAGTAGTAATAAAACGATATATTCAAATTAAAACAATGTCTCACTTATATATTCTGTTGTTATAAAACAATAGGATGTGTAAGCAGATATATAATCGATAAAATAGTGTACGCATGCACAATATCTGGAAATACATAACAACATTCATAATGCCAAGGTGAGCGAGCCGCTTACTCGCCAACTGCTACTCGCCGCTAATACCACAGCAAAGGTTGGTTTTCCACTTCGTGACTGGCGTAGGACACTATTGTACATTGTTACGATTTATCGGCCAATTAAAACTTTAGTACGTACCGATTCCTTTTGGGCTCTATTGATTTGCATACAGATAATGTAGCCAACTGACTTGATGGATGAACAAAACGTGTACAATGTCGTTGAAAGAAACTCAAAATGTTCATACTCAGTTGCTGTCACAATCATGTGATATTTGAAATATAATAATATTGGATCACGTTTAATTTGGCCTACGGGGTTTTATATTCATATTTAAGTCGTTAAGATTTATGTTGGCAATGAGTATACAAAAATATATGCAATAATGTTTACGGTCCAGACAAAAACTTCATTTCTTCTACCTTCTTCAAAGTTTGCGGGACTGTAGCCCGTTACATTTTTTTTAGTATACGCCTACACTTGTAGCAAATAGGCGTGGCAGTATATATGTATATTTTTAAATACGTATGTGCAAAAACATTTCTTCCACAAGCACACAAGAGCTTAATGCTAATAGCGTACACGATTTATCAAATAAAATGTTTAATTCATGTCACGTCCTACAGGTAACGGAGTGTTCAAAATTGAAGATTCGGTGCGTGTCGCGCGACTCTGGGGTAAGCGAAAAAACAGGCCCGCTATGAACTACGACAAGTTATCCAGGAGCATCAGGCAATATTACAAGAAAGGCATCATGAAGAAGACGGAGCGGAGTCAAAGGCTCGTGTATCAGTTCTGTCACCCGTACTGCTTGTGAATATTCCACTGGCATTTAGGTTAAGTTATTGTAAATAATTTATTGTAAATAAGGAAATGAGAGAGCCGCGGTAATGCGGACGCAACGAGAACTGATCGCACTTTGCGCAGTAAACGCAAAGCACGGTGCAGTTGTAGAGTTTGTCGACGGCCTAAGCGTCTCGTTGTGGGCGAGTTAACGCCGCGAGACATACAAGGCGTCGATTGTCACCTCTCCATGAAGTTCGAGAAAGGTAATTTTCTCTGGAATTTCATCGGATGGGGAATTCGCTGATTGCGTTAGACGTTAAGTTCTTTTTTACCAGCGACTAGACTGCGTGGATGTCGATCGGTCGACCAATTAATCGGTTGATCGATCAGCTACTCGCTGTCGAAAGTTGGTAATGTTTATCCCATATATCTATGATATATTTCTAGTACGTTCTATGAACTTTTAGGTAAGCGAAATGTAAATATTTGTGTTCGAATTTTGTATAAGATAAACACAATGTGAGAGTGATATTAAACTTGCTCTTGTTTCAAACGTTAATTAAGACGCCAAAAAAATAAAAAATGAAAAAAAAAGAAACAAAAAATTATAATATTTAAGTGATATATTGTAAATGTGAGATTAATTATATTGTAATATACGAAAAATATACGCGTTAAGAGATTGCGGTGACTTTTCAACTTGTCATATGTTGTCAGAACGATTTACTTTCGTTCGTATGCACATAAACAAACGACAGAGTCGAAAGTCATATTGTATAATTAGTTACGTACGATTTTATAGATACTCAAATAATGTATACTTGAAAGGCGAGTTGCAGTGACTCATCTTAAAATTGTGCAAATTCGCACGCAAAGGGAATAAATGCAATGTAGTGGTAACTTATAGTATGTAAGTGAAAATGGCGGATGTCATTGAGATTATAAAAAATGGAGACGAAAACGGGGATTCATGTAAAATTTTGTGCCAAATAGATAGATGTAGAGGCCTCTGAATTTATTGGGGACAAAATTATTTCTCGTCTAAAAGACGCCCGCCGGTGTGAATCTGTTTAGAATTTAATGTAGGTACTTTAAAGGGTGTTGGGTTTCACGTTAAGTTATAAATATAAGAGCAACGCAGTTAGCGTTCAGCTTACCCGTAACAATAATTTTATTATTGGACCAAACTAATGTAGTTTATATGAATCAATATAAAGTAATGACAGTAATAAATGGTGAACTTACCTAAACCTTTTGTTTTATTTTTCGTACTGATATTCTATATTTATCTTCTCTGCAGCGGAAATGAACATGAATCTAGATATGATGTTCTGTACCCCTACCTAATCCTAGATAAAATAGCCCTGTCACTTTACAGTCACGTAATGGATACAACAAAGCGCGTAATTTTTATTTTTCCTATCAAACGTATTAAATATTATGTATTAATAATATACGTAACAGTGATAGCCTAGTGGTTTGAAATTCGACCTCTCACTCCGGGAGGCCGGGTTCAAATTCTAGCGCGCACGTCTTAAAAATGTGCGTTTTAAGTTTAAATATCACTTGCTATTGGATTTGTGCCCAGTGCATGGCAATAGGCTCACCACCTATTCCATAGTGGGACGTAAACGTAACTGGTGAACCATGGGAGTGTTCTACAGTCCTCTGCCTAGCTCTTCGGGGATAACAGGCGTGATGTTACGTTTTATTAATAATATCTTGGGACAACTTACAACATCTTGTTGAAATTAGCCAGAGCCTATGTAGTGGCAAGTGCTACACGCCAACGAATCAGTTGACACACTGAGATGGATCTAAAATACATTCTTTAGATATTTGTGCATCCAAATACAGAATCACTGTTCATGCTTGTTGCTCAAACACTTCTCTTGTTTGGGAATTGAACCCACAATGTCGGGTTCAAAAGTCAGGGGCACTAATCAATAGACCAAGAGGCCAATCTACTTAATATACATGTTTGAGTACAGTAGAATATTATACAAAGACAAAATTTCAGTGAACCTCAGAAGCCTATCTTGCTTATTACAAAAAAACCTTATCAATGATTCAATCGACTTAAATTTATCAACGGACATTTTTACTAACATTGACAGACTCTACTTATGAGCACATCTTAAGTATTGTCGTTATAGGTATACTAAACTATATCATCGCATTGTACAAAATATTCCAATACGTAACATCACGCCTGTAATCCCCGAAGAGGTAGGTAGACGAGTCTAGTACACTAGTTACGTTGGTTTCGCTAGTTACGTTTACGTCCCATGGAATAGGTGGTGAGCCTACTGTCATACACCGGGCACAGATTCAGACTCCCAGTTTACTAGAAATTCTAAATTAGAAAAATCCAGTAGTGCTTGACCCGGGATTTGAACCTAGGACTTTTCGATCGGCAGTCGCGCTTGCAACCACTCAACCAACGAGGCAGTCAATAATACAATACAATAATTGTCGTGCAACTTACATTGTCTTGAGTTCGGTATGCATAAGAGTTTTAGTCGCGTTGCGTCACGTTGCGCAAACGTGACGTCACAGACACCCACCGAAATTCCAGCGAGTGAAAGTGCCTTTCAACTTCATGGGGGAGGAGGGGGGTGCGCTGATCTGACAGCTATGATTCGATTTACAATATTTACAGTTATAGTGTTGAAATATGTTGTAAGTATACCATGGTCCATATATAACAAGAAAACGTCAGAACTCTACGTTCAGCTCATACCAGGTTTAAGGACAGTATTCACTTGATGTTATTTCTTCTCAAACTAGCCTGCGCCTGTGCTATGGTTAACCATATATGATAAATATACATTATACATACGTTAATTTCTAAGCACAGACTTATATAAGTATCTACATATATAGATCATTATAACCCAAATATGGTACATACATTCATGCCAATTACGCAAATCAACGTGTCCTCGATTAGAATCGAACTCGTAACCCTCGGCGTAACAGTCAGGTTCACTATCTCCTCGACCATTAGCTAAGTGTTTTAGTGTCTCACTGGCTTAGACATGAGAAATAACAACATACCTTGCCTGTTATACAATTTCAATCCTATTTGTGATTGAAAAGTAACATTCAATCCTACTTGGGCTTAGACTTTAATGGGCTAAGGTGACTCTCCAGCATGTTTATTTATTAACTTTCAAGTATATATGCATATAGGTAATGATACGATAATGACATTAGAAAACAAGTTTAGGGTAAAAAAGGCCGCTGCTGTCGTCGTAATTACGTTTTTAAGCTCATGTGTAAATGTATTACGTGCAATAGGAAATGGATTACCGAAGAACCCGCTTCAAAATATTATTAGCGGGTCAGCTTGCAGTTGGCTGTAGCGTTGGGCTAGTGGTTGCAAGCGCAACTGCTGATCGAGAGGTCCTGGGATCGATTCTCTGTCGTGTACTATTGGATTTTACTAACTTAGATTTTCTAATGGAAATTTCCAGTAGCGACTCTTGGTCCGAATCTGTGCCCTGTGTATGACAATAGGCTCACAACCTTTACCATGGTGGCACGTAAAGGTAATTAGTGAAACTTCAGAATCTACTACACTTTTCTGCTTACCCCTTCGACATTTACCGAGGTGCCGTTACGTTTTTCGAGTTACAGTTTTATTTATTTCCGCTTATTTTGAAGGTATTCTCACCTGTCTATCTAATCTTAATATCTTTTACCGTCTTCTCTCGGATGATCATTGCGTACGAAATTCAAAATTGGAATTCTGAAAAACTAAACAACCAGTTTCAGCTAAACCATACTTTTCAGTTAACGTATGTATATATTAAATATGACGGAAATACTTATGTTAAACAAGCTTTAATTAAAAGCCCTTAAGAGCTACTAAAAGTATGTATATTGAAGCAACAAGATAATTATGGTATATAATAACTGAGGATTGTCAACAAGACCTCAGGTCTACAAAGATACATTTATTAGTCATCAGTGACTTATATTAAATACGGTTTGTCCCTTATTATATGATTCACGAGTGGAAAGTTTTATCGAGTATTCCAATATACAAAGTCTACTAAAACTGTAAAAAATTTGGAACATTTGGTCGACGCCTTTTATCTGATTTATGTATATGTTATTCAAGCATACTGATTAGTATGTTATTTTAAATATTAATTAATATATTTTTATGGTCGACGATGATCGGTACGATGGGTCTTCACAGCCTATTGAAGGTTTTATTAAAAAAATAACGTCGACGAATGGGATAATTGTACATGGTACGATATATTTTTGTCATTGATTTGTATGATATGAACTCGTGAGAGAAAAACTCATGTTACCCGGTAATGAGTAATAGCTTAAACTATACAGATTTATGTCATAATTAAGCAATATTTGACTAATAATTTTGCACATTTTATACCTCCCAAATAATGTTCCGTAACTGACGGTTTCTTGGTGGTTTTCACGAAAGATTAGTTATGCCACACGACATATAAAATGAGGCTCATGGCTAACTGTGTTGATATAATAAAGTGTTTTGTTACATCCAGGGGACTGCACAATTGTTATCTATCATACAACATACAATTCAATGCATTTGTCTCCAAGAACTCTTGGCTAGAATACCTTCCAAGGATCTATATAACATTAGTGTTTAAAAACCTTTTCTCTAGTTCAAAACATACTATGGAATGGATTGTTCAACCGTTCAAAAGTTATTTCAAAAAACATTTTTTTGAATATTTTATTTCGACTGTCTCGTTGGTCGAGTGGTTGCAAGCGCGACTACCGAACGGGAGGTCCTGGGTTCAAATCCCGTTTCGGGTACTATGGGAATTTTATAGTCTAGAATTTCTAGTAGTGACTCGGAGTCTTGATCAGTGCCCGGTATATGGCAATAGACTCACCACCTATTCTATAGGACTTAAACGTAACTGGTAAAACGTGGGAGTGTATTACACTCCTCTGCCAACCCCTTCGGGGATTACAAGCGTGATGTTACGTTTTTTTTTATTTTTGATTATCATAGCGGGAACTTAAAAAAGGGACAATAATACATATATGGACATTTTCTAACGGAATGTCATAATATTATAAAGTTAGTTACCGTATTAATGTGTTAGTAATAAAATAATTTATTCATACAAACTACTTTTAAAATTTATGTGCATTCATTAAAAATGAGAATCATCTTGCTATTAAATGTTTCGTGAGCATTTATACACATGATTGAATATGTACCGGCTTAACTCACGTACGTTTTTCGGGATGGCCTCGTACAGGTCCGAAACTAGTCGGGCCATCCGGAAAAACGTACAAACTGTATCAATTGGACAGCACTATCTTCACGGTGAACAGTAAGTACTGAACATAATTAGTCTTTAGATTATCTTGTACGTAAAACATACACAATGTAAGTGGTAATTGAAAAGGGTACGGCATGTTTTATCTAATCTAAACGAAGAAGCTATCATCATCATATAAGCATCTGATATGGTAGAAAACTAGGATTTAAAAAAGCTGAGGATCAGATGGAGTGGGGCTGATTAGTGGAGACATAGACCTCCAATGCTTGCAATGGACTTCTAAAGACGCACGGATGCATAGAACCATCATTATCATCGGCAGTCGTTCGTACGCCGCGGCGGATATATCGCCGCATGGGTGCGAGTCTGCGGGCCTCGAGGATCCCCT